>JAABNY020000050.1:406581-424715 GCA_015164015.2 Brevimyrus niger
ACAGATACAAACCACAAAAACAGAGTGTCCCTCGCTTCATTTTTTACCCCCCCCCCACACGCGCACACACACACACACACACACACACACACACACACACACACACACACACACACACACACACACAGAGTATAGTAAGCTTTGCTGGAATGTGCAACACGTTATGAAGAAATTAAGAAGATTATGAATTTCCCTTAGAAAATGTCAGGTACAAGATAGCAACCCTGTACATGCTTTATAAAATGCCACATCTGCAAGGGAGTTGCTCAAAAAAATCTGAAACTCAACAGACTGATGTCAATAGTTATCAAAAAATAAACATCATCATGCTACAACTACAATGGCATTGCCTGACGTTATACAGGAACATCGTATCAGCTCTTTAACAGCAATAAATGTCATGGCTTTAGTTTTACATATTTTTGAACCACTTGCCATTCCCAAACCTGCAGTTGCCAAGTCGGTTCAATAGTTTGAAGGCGCAAATAAAATGTTTCACATTAGTCAGCGTCACCAGGAACCATAAATCGCTCCATCACTGTCCAGTTTAAGTCAATGGGAACGTCTTAGCTAATGTAATGTTGATTAATCTGGTCTGTGATTTAAGGCATCCAGTGCAAACTGGGAGTTTCCCATCACAACTTGTAGGTGAGCTACTAAGATGGATGGATTGTAGAGATCTTACATCCCTACGGTCAACAGAGCCAAGGAAACTGTGATGGAGGAGCCGGGCGTAGCCCAGGAGCTACCGAACAGATGTGGCCCAGATTTAGCTAAAAGTCTGCAGGCTGCTAACCACAGCGCCTTCGTAAGCTTTCTGCGTTCCAGCACTCACTGGTGAAAAATGGTGGGGTTTGATTTAATTAGGTGCTCAGTGGTTAAGTGGCTCACATGCGGAGAACCCTTCTGGAAGGACAAGATCTCTGCAGACTCAGTAACAATTCGACAGGACGCAGCCGGCATCGCAATACTTACCTGGAATGTTCACACGGGGCTTTAAATGTTATAATCGACCCTCCCTCCCCCGCCCTCACCCAGTAGAATCAAATATTCATTATTCCCCACCTTGTCATTTACGTGCTGCAGTAAAAATACAGTAATGAAACACTTTCGGGAATTAAAGCTGGTTTTTTAGTAGCTGTTACGTCATTAGAAGGGACATCGGCAGAATACACACGTGTCCAACACTCACGTTGCTCTTCGGGCCTGTGCTGAAATATTGACAAATACCATGTTTCTTCTGTGCTGGTGTGTACTTACAGTGTATTTCTTCAGGATTTCTAGAACTCGGGTGGCGTGTTAATATATGCATTCACGAGGACCTGTGCGCCTTTACAGTTAATACCGTTTGCTCGGTGAGGTCGCGCCGTGTGATTGTCTTTTGGCTTAGGTTTGGGTCTGTGAGGTACTCTGTGGGACTGTATAGAGAGGGTGAACTTGTGGAGTCTCACGCCGAATGGATGTATACAGGAGCATTAGCAGGGAAAAAGGAGGACGGACATAAGAATATCGAGTGTCCAGCCCCTAAATGGTGTGTCAGGAGAGAAGAATTTGATGCAATATTTAATCCATGGCCTACACGTTAAGGACAAGAGGCCAGGTGCGGGCCATTAACGTGTAACGTTTCCTGGCTATCGAAGCTGACCACTGCCTAGTGAGTCTTTTATGACTAATGGAGATGGCGCTCATTGATGTCAGGCAAATATGAAGTGTCTCCTTAGATCTCGGCCTAGTTATCTGGCTTTGCTCAATCTTATCCACGGGACGCTGTTTTTTTATGCTGTCTGGCATATATGTTAGACTCTCAGCTGTTGGATATTCGATAACATGTCGAAAGACTTGGCAAGACCGCAGATGCTTTGAATGCCGGTGAATTTGAATGAATTGGATTTAAAGCTTTGTGTCTGAATCCGGTAGGGAGAGTGTAGTTTATGGAGCGCGTCTAGCGGCTGTATTTCTCTACGAGCGACTGAAATCGGTAATAATCTGTAAAAATCTGAAATGTATTTTGGAGGGAAAATTGTCCGGTGACACAACGTGGTGCAAAAGCTTTTGTTTATATAGGCCGAGTCAGAACCGAGTGCCTCGCCAAGGAATTACGGGCAGTTTGACTCTCGTGCTTCGTAGCCGTTCACCTGGGACTGAAATCACGAGTTCGTGTTTAGTTATTTGATGTGCTCGTGAAGCGCAGTACAAACACGGCCCCGTGGAAACGCAGAGGGACAGGTAGTCCAGTGAATGTTATTGTTTGTAAAAACGTTACAGGGATATTTGGCCGGCTGCTTATCTGATGCTATCTCGTCTTCTATTAGAGAGCAGAATGCACATTTCCAACCTTTGTAATCTAATTTCCCGGCTCGTATTCAACGTCGGCCCATGCCGAGCTCCTTGGGGTTTGTCCTGCGCCTCACCAAGCACTCAGTTATCTCTTCCTGGTCGTCTGCATCCTGCCACTTAGCTGGGAATGTCACACATTCTCGCTCATTCATACTTCCTACAAATAACTGTTTTCATAACTGTGTACGAGAAGCTTAGCGAAAGCCTGGGCAGAGGGCTTCAGTCTGCAAGGTTATTTCCTCTACATGACAGTGTGAAACTCTTTAAAAAAACAGTGACTAACACACACGCCTCTGAATATTGATAAAAGGCAGCCTGATTTATAAAGGTTTACCTCATAAAGGTAAACGTAGTTGAAATGTACGGTCTGAATGGTCGTACGAAGTATACAGCACCCTGCAAAAGTCTTAGACAGCCAGGGAAAATGTTTCAGGCTACTTATCTTAGAGGAAAGTGTATTTTCTCTGAAAAAAAACACACAATTTCACATCAGAACATATGCAAATTAACAGCAAAAAAATTCTGCTGTTCTCCAAAAAGTCATTGATATCTTCTTGGATGGCTGGATGAACGCTGCTTTGAATCCCAAACCTCAGCCATTCCTGGTATTTCTTAAATTTCAAGCTCAATTAATTAACTAACTTAATTGGTTAAATAACCCAATGAGGTTTTGGTTAGCCAAATAATGCGTACTAGCGGTTGAGTCATAAAAGATGTGGTTGTATTGGACAGTTAATGCAAATCCTGGGGTGACTTTAGGTGAGGTTTTGATATGGCTAAGCTGACACACTTTAACCAAAAGTAAAATAGTTATACACCAACATGAAGATCACCATTTTCTGTGACTGCCTAAGACATTTGTTCAGAACTTTATAAGTGCAAGAACATTGAAAGTAAACCATTAAATGGCATGAACTCTCACTAACAGACCAGGGTCCACTGGGGAAAGTTAAAAACCAGCTTATTTCCTGGTAGAAAGGTATCGTTGAATGACACGCATTAGTTGTGAATTGCTCTAAAGCGCGAATTTAGTATTTTATTCACTTGCCACTGAGTATTGTACAAGCTGACATATTTTGATGTATGATGGCAGAATTAAAACATTATAGTTGTGGTAAAGCTTGCATTTTTTTAATGGGGAAAAGCGCAATTTTGTGCACAAGTAACATAAAAATGTAAAGGACAGTACTGTGTATAGTTTCTGTTTTTGTTCTTTACCATGAAGCACCTTCTTACAATGGTATTTATTTAACAGCGCAGGGACTGTGTGATAATACTTTTGTTTGTCTAACAGCAACACTTTCCAATAGGAAAATATTATTTTAACATGTGTCTCCATAACTTAAAATGCAATTAGCTTGGTAATAATACATTTTCACATATTACTCTTTAACTGCATTGGGCGCTCGGAAGACCAGAAGTAAGAATAGGGGGAAAAGAGTGACACTTTGAACAATTTGGAGTGAATATAATTTTTCTTTATAATTTGATGTTGTTTTTATTGAAAGGAATCCAGAAGTTTGTCCTTTAAATATACAGTGGTAGTTGAATATACTTGAATATTTTACCTCAGAAAGGTCTTGGACTATGGCCCTAGATATATTAAACAAAACGATGTCACATTATCATTGTATCATATTAAACAGGATTTTCCAGGAGCAGAGTTCCTTGACAGGGTGCTTCCGAGATATTATCCGAAATTCCAGGCTCAGCAAGAAAACCGCAAACGGGAATGTTTGTTTTGGACTCCGCCGGCGACCCCGAGTCCATCGCTCAGCACCGCTGTCACGTCCTCTGATAGCACTTCTGAATTATTAAGCAACCATTGGCCACTCTGAGTGACGGTCTAATCGGAACGAACGGGGGGGGCGTCAGAGGTGCGTCGTGCGGCCTCCTGTGCCGAGTACATTTCAACAAGAAAACGCAAGGTGTGCTTTTGCAAAATAAGGAGTAGATGTGTGTTTATCTCTGGGAAGGGTTCGCTCCCCATCCTGGGTTACTCCCTACTTTGTACTTGCTATCGGGGTTAGGCTCCGCACCCCCCCCCCCCCCCTTTTTGTAAATCTTCTGCAACAGCTGTGTCTGAATCCTTATTCTTACATTGGAACGCTGGAATACGAGTAACACTGACTTTCTTGGAAATATGTTGGAAAGCTTGTAGAGAAAACGACGATAAAAAAAACCTCTAAAGAAACGTACATAATAGTTAAAGCAGAGAAGAGTGGACTGGGCCAGAACCGCACCGGCATCCACTTACCTGCTGATTGTTGTACATCCAAGTGAACTCTTGTGCTTAGGAGGGCTGGTGGGGAGCCAGCTGACCCTGGACCTCCAGAGCTTTATTATTCTCCTTTAGTCCAAACTAAGAGATTTTCGGTCTTATTCCCCCACGACGTTCTGACATTTTTCTGCTTACACAGCATGTCACGCATTTTTTTTTTTTTTACACACATGTGAAGCGCCACGTGTAGAGAAGGGCATATTGTAAAAATCGATCGATTTGCACGACACTAAATTCTCCACCTCAACGTGACTTTAAGCCCATTTCTGTGGCAACGAGGTGGAAAATGTTACATAACGTGCCCTCGAAGAGTGACTAACGCCTTTGAGCAAGACGTCAGCCCGGGATCATGGGATCTCTGTCCGCCTGCAGGGACATGGCCTTGTGCCACGGAGCATCGTTAGACCCTCCTAGCATTTTGTCACAGGGCATTTAGCTCCTGATGTGAGGCCCCCGTGTTTGCTGGCGGGGAGCACGTGCAGCGGGATTCCCCCCCCACCCCACCCCCAGCCCACCATGCGCCTGTCAGGCTAGATAATTACGCCCAGACGTCTCTGTTCTCTGTTACGATTTTATTTGTATTCCGAGTAGAGATGGATTTCTCCCTTTGCTTATCAGACTCTCTGCTTCTGCAAGGGGAACTCCAAGAAAGCAGTGTCATGTTATTAACTTTCTGTACCTGCAACCAAAAAAAAAAAAACAAAATGTGATACTAGACAAACAGACAGATAGATAGATAGATAGATAGATAGATAGATGAATGATACTGTAGATAGATACAGTAGATTGACAGACAGACAGAAAGATAGAAAATTTATTAATCCTGAAAGACATTGCAAGCATATAATTAAAACTGAGGAAGGTTTTTTCTTAAATTATGTCCCCAGTTAATTTATAACCCTCTTCGCTTTAATGAGTCTGCCCTTTCTCCTCTGGCCTCTCATTAGCAACGTGTTGATCCTCCAAAGTTCCACTGACTTGGATCTTCTTTTTTTTTTCGTTTGTTTTTTGGCATCATCCTGTATAATCTCTAGACGCCCTGAAAATCCAGTTTAAAAGTTTTTTAAATAGTCATTTTGAGAGTTGTCCAGGCTAGGTCTCATACACAGCACCATGAAGATCGATGCTTTTCATTTTTGTGGGGAACACCTACTGATCTTGGGAAAACTGGGCTGGGAGGGAGCCGAAGGTTGCGGTGCTCTTGGCTGGGAGGTGACAGTCCATCACGGCATGTTTATCCAACAGCTGAGCTGCGTCCACCGTGATGTCTGCACCTCGAGGGTGTGCGCACTCTGTCTGCCAAAACGCAAATAATACACCGTGACTTCAGTAACGCCTGGCGCCTGAAGAACGGGATCAGTCCGGTGCTCTCTGTGGCTTTTAGTGAAATTTATATTTCCTGGATGCTTCAGAATAATTCGAAACAAAATCTTTTGTTATCGCGGTGATCAGATGACTTCAAGTGCCCGTGGAATCGATGTTTTTGTTGTACACGTCCCTGTTAATTTAATCTTTGTGCCGTAACGCTGCACAAAAAAACGATAGACCTCATTCTTACCCTTTTTATGTGCATGATTCTTGTCTGGGGTGCAGTCAGATTGACAGGGAGTGCGATAGAGGGGAGCGGTGAGGCCCAGTGATGGCAGCCAGTGGATGCATCTCTGGGGAGCCCAATTAGCTGCCAAAGCATATGCTAGCAACCAACGTACCAGTTACTAAAGGTTCTACCTACCAACGCACCAGCTAGCTACACAGGGCGTTAGGTACCAGCATGCTAACTACCAACGCACAAGCTAGCTACACTGGGTGCTAGCTACCAACACACTAGCCAAGAACGCACAAGCTAGCTGCGCAGGGCGTTAGGTACCAACACGCTAGCTACCAATGCACAAGCTAGCTACCAACACGCTAGCCATCAACGCGCAAGTTAGCTACGCAGGGCGTTAGGTACCAACACGCTAGCTACCAATGCACAAACTAGCTACCAACACGCTAGCTATCAACACACATGCTAGCGACCAATGTGCTAGCTACCAACACAGTAGTTACCAATGTACACATAAGCTACTTTTGCATTAGCTATTAACACACTAGCTACCTACATACAACCTACCAACCTAGCTACCGACGCACTAGCTTCCAATGAGCATGCTAGCTACAAATGTGCTAGCTATCAACGCACATGCCCTGCACTCTCACCTATCTTAGATTCCCCTCAATTTTGTGTTATCAACCAATTATGTCGTGGGTGCTTTCTGAAAAAAGGCCTGCATTTCTTGCAGCACTCTGCCCCTCCCCCTTCATGACATCAAATTTCATGGCTTCATGTGGTCAGAGGGTCAGTTTGGGACAAAGAGGCTGGCTGAACTTAAACCAAATCCTGAAATTTCTGCCTGGGGCATAAATTCAGCGACGCAGGTTATCTTTGAAAATAACACAGGCGTCAGATTTACAGCCGACAGCTTGTGCCACAGAAAGTAAACAGTGCAAATGTGTTTTCTATAATGTTAATTAGGTAATGTATAGTTGAAAAGGGGGTATATTTACAACCTTCCAGCTTTCCAGTTACACGCAGGCTGTTACCAGAATTTACCATCTGCTATATATTTTATTTAAAAAAAAAAAATGAAAAGGTTCAAGCTGTTTATCAAACTCTGGAGTTCAGTTATGGGGGAATTTTAGCTGCAGTACTCTAAATTCACAGACAGAAACCTGGGTCGCTTAAAACTGAACCTTAAGTAATTGAAATGCAACCACCTGAAGTTTACAGGTGAGATGTGAATGTGATGGAACGGTCCTTTTATAGAATGGCGAAAAGTTCCGGTATGCCTTTATATCTTATACCCAAGGGTGGCCAGTTTTAATGTGGCCGTAGGTAAATTGTAGCTTTCTTCAGCGTGAACCAGGAGAAACAGATCGAGGTCAGATGGATATATGGTCCATTGCGTTTTGTGGCATCCAACACTAACTAAGATGTGTTTTTCAACTTTTGGCATTTGTATGACACCAAAACAATATATAAACTGTATCTGTAGTAAGATATTTTATAAGGCATTAAGCTCTTCGATTTACTACTCTTCAGTCTGTCTGATGCAGAGCAGATTCTTTGCGGAATAAATCACTGTACAATCCATCCAGGCTGCGGGTCTCACGGGGATGAATGAATTGCTCAGAACTGCATTTATGAGAAAAAGCAAAACAAACAGAACATGCCTTCTGAGACAGAGCTTTTCGAAAAAAATCTTTTGGAAAAAGTAGGGACCCTGGAAGGCGTAGTTACAAGGAATAAAATTTGTGTTTCTGGCATGTAAAGACGTCTTGCGTACCTTCGGAGTCCAACAGGATTGTTACAGTAAGTACTGGGTCGAGGTAAAGCGCATTAATTTCACATGACAAGATAAGGCAGGTTCCAAAAGTGTGAGGAGAATCAGACTTTCTCCGGTGTTGCAGGGACTGGATTCTCCAACGTTTCCAGAATCCTTTGAGACTCAATAAATCCTAAAAACAGCAAGTAATCACCTTAAACACCGTAAATTGCAGAATAACGTGCAATCAGTCTTTCAGCTTATGCTCACAACCAACAAAGACTAGTGATGGACCAAAGCATTATGTCGAAGTTAGCGGTTAGCAATCCAGTTAGTGGTTAGTGGTCCAGTTAGCAGTTCGGTTTATTTATGGAAGCATTTGATGCTTTTAAAGCTCAAGTCAGCAGGAATAGTCGTGCCCCTGGATCAATCTCCTTATGGGCTGCATGCCGCATTAGGCTTGTGAACTGCTGCACCCCTGCAGATTGCGACTCTATTTATATAACAATGCGTTTACTAAAAAGCCAAATCAATGGGCTGCCTGACACTGGAGGATGCATTAGTCGCTTGAGGGTAGGTTCCTTCACCCACTGTGCCTTAAAAACACGCATTATTGTCCTCTGCAGGAAAATTTCAATATATCTCTAAAGTCCGGTATGTAAAATAAGTAAAATATTATTGATTTTATCTTTTAGATGCAGGTGACGTGAGAGTTTTGTTCTTCGACGTCGTGCATTAAAGAGATGGTGAGAATTAATGGTGCAGCTGGGTCTTGGAGGCCCAGGCAGATTCAGGGGCCCCAGAAACTTACGGGGGCCTTTGAAGGTGTTAAATCGGGTGGGGGGGGCAAGGTGACATTTTGCCAGGGACCCCGGAATATCTAGCTACGCCTCTGGTTGGAACATATCTTGTGAATGACTTATACTTGGTGTCTTCACTGGTCACTTTAGTAGAAACATCTGCTCATTAGTGTCAACAGTCTGCTCTTACGAACAGAGAATCCTTTGGCTGCATTTCGGTACATATACAGACGGGATCAAGAGGTTCGGTTACTGTTCGACAGAGCCTCAGAACGGCCGACGCGTGTGATCTGAGCGACGTAGCGTGCCGGCGCCAGACATGGCGTTCCCCGCAACCACCGTCCTGCACAGCGCGGAGCTTACAGAGGATGGTCTGATGAACAAAAAATATTCCAGTTAATGGCACTTCGGGGGAATGAAAACAAGAGAAAAACTATACGCGTTGAAATGTCATGGTCCAGACTCCATGAGGGAGGTCTCCAGCACCTCATTGAATCCATTCATTGAAGGATTCAGCCCTAACGAGGTCTTATTATTGTGTCATGTATATTTTTTGCATGTCAGTTACTGGTTTATTTAGATTGTCTGTCCAAACACTAAGATTAAAACCGATGATATTTCCTTAGTGTAGCATGCTACGAATGCGGCATGTTTTGGTGCAGTTTGATGCAGTTAATGTACAGTATGTAGCTTATTGCATTGGATTAGTTTTATTACATATTGTGTTTAAAACGGTGCTGTGAAAGAGAGTATAAATTTCGCTCTGAGGTCACTAAGTTCATCTGCTACCAGAACCAGCATTTCAAGGCTGTTTCTGCACTGAGTGTTTGGATTATTGTAGCTGGCGAGCTGCATTTTTTTGCTAGGTTAACTCTTCAAGGACTTAATGATGGATAATTATGATGGGTTTGGGAACTAAAGTTGGTTCGCTTTCTTTTACAGCTGTCTTCTGGGGAGACATCGCATTAGACGAAGAAGATTTAAGAATGTTTCAGGTCGACAGAACGATAGACCTCGCACAGCATACACACTCAAGACACTCGTCAGGTAAGCACAAGCCGCTGGGAACTCTTCATTCGTTTTTCTGTAACGTTTGAACCGTATTATATATTATATCGTTACTGACATCCATAATTCCTGGCAGTCACACGGGCTAAAAGCACAACATTGTGCAACAGGTCACCAACTAACGCACAAATTTGAAAATAGGAGTCAAATATGGTGCATATTATCAGAAAAAAAAATCAGAGTGAAAGAACATTGCTTGCCGATTTGTAGCGTAATATTATAGCTGAAACCCTTTGTTTAAGTTATTATTGAGATTTTTTTTATATGATTACTTAGTAGACTGTGCCATTTCCACTGGGACAATATAAAAATAGGAATAATTTAGTATAGCACTTAATTATCACAAATGTACCACAGATATTTTACAGACTGTTTAGTTTATAGAAGGTGTTAATTGCGGCCATCTTTAACTGGATATGTGAGACACCAGCGAGGGTATTGAATGAACCAGGGTGAGTCAGCGTTCCGGGCGAGGTGAACCAAGGGGGGCCAGACACACACACACACACACACACACACACACTGCTTGTAGACCCCTTCTCATTAGACCTGGCTGACAGGGTTGCGTGTACGTGCGTGTGTGTGTGTGTGTGTGTGTGTGTGTGTGTGTGTGTGCTTCCTGTCCGCTTCAACATTCCGTTCCTTCGGAGGAAAAGGATGACAAAAAAAAAGGGAAGAGAGGAGTCCCTGGCCGTCCTCCAAGGAGCCGTGCTAGACATCAATAAATGGGAAATGCAGTATTTCACACCTCAGTTACTGGCTGACTCAGCCAAATCGGGCCCAGCACCAGCCGTCAATAACGGACCGTCCGGACCCTGCAGCTCTCACAGCACGTTAAGGTCCCCCCCCCCCAGAAGCCGGGAGCAAGGAGACGCCGGCAAAGCCGGGGCGCCGATTTAGCCGGCAACTCCTGCCCAGGCACAGGCAATAGGATGATTAGCGGTTTCGCTAATGCCGCCGCAGATTGAACGAATGACACGGATAACGACGGACGCAGGTTTTCGGCCCACCTTTAATCACTGTGGTCGGACATGAAACGCGAGGCGGACAATTGAGAAACGGAGGGGGAAAGAATGCTGGGCTCTGCCTCACGCCCAAGCGTGCACAAGGGCAGCAAGCCACTGGCACGTTTAACAGAGTTCAACGATCATGTGCACTGGTGTCTTTTCAGGTGGTTTAGGGGAGCACGACGTCATGAAGAGGAAAGGATCACTATTTATGCTCTTAGACAGGATACGGAGGCTTGCGTTAGGTGCGTATAACATTTAACTATTTTTATTATTTTTTAGAACTTTAAAAGAACTAAATGCTCCTGAATAAACACTGATTCTTTTTTTTTATAGAATTTTTTTCATGTATATTTCTATACATGTCTCCTCTCGAGGGGTATAAAGTCCTTCTTCTATTCAGCTGAGAATCATCTCGCACTGGTGCCCATATTAAAACCATTAAAGAAACTCTTTCTTTTGACAATTAAAGTGCCTCTCCATCGCCTTTCCAGACAATGGGCAGAAAAACACCAGCCGAGAAACTGGGGGCCCGAAATCCGCGGGGCAGATGCTGAGGAGCAGAGTCCCACGGGCGGCCACCTCCAGGGCGGAGCGCATCTGGGCCGGGGGCGTCATCCCCTACACCATCGGGGGCAATTTCACCGGTGAGGGGCCTCGCCTTTGATTTCCAGGAGCGAACGTGGGGACGCGGCGCAGGTTAAAGCTATTAACACGCTGCACTCCAGCCCCCAGCTCCGCCCCCATCTGCTATTAAAGTGCCCCTCCCCCACTACATGAACCCTCTCCTCCTTGGTGCTCTTCTGCTCGCTTGCTGATTTCTGCCTGTTCGGGCCCCGCCGTCGCTGGAACGCTCAGGTCCTCGGATCCCCTTACAGTGAGCCGCAGAGGTCCAGAGGCCTGTTACTGTAATCCCGTGTCGGCAGGCACGCTGCGCAATATATCCCAGGCCCGTGACGAAATTACATCGACTGGGCCTCATGACACACAGCCCCTCCCACTTGGGCCCTCTCCTGTCCCTTCCCCGCACCCAGGATCACTTCATCAGTCATCTACCTAAGACGGCAGACCTGGATTGGATGTCAGTATTTTGGGGGGGGGGGGATGTTGGAAATGCCCCTTCTGAGTAAGGGCCAGAAGGTGCTCATTATTTTGGGTTAGAGGCCCACAATGCACCGCTTCGTTCCTGTTTAACCGCAGACTCCCCATGAACGCGGCATGTGAATGTGTCCTCCATTGTCTAGCGGTAACCGCGGGTCATTCATAAGCAGCGCGGCCGGGGGGGATTTTGAATCCCCTGGCTGACAGAGCGCCGTTACGCAGCATTCCGTGTCCCTGGGAAGTCGGAGCTGGAATGACATCACACCCAAGTTAGCTGTGTTCCAGTAGAAGAAGGCAGAAAGCCATTTAGCGATGCCGGCTCTAGTCAAATTTCTTGTTAGCAATTGTTAGCATTATGTTGATAACAATGCGTTACGTGGTATTTTGTGCTTTCAGACACCGTGGCAACATGTCCGCGGACAGCAGTCCGAAAGCACTGTGTGTCTGACTGATTTAATGAGCAAGTGCTACTAAGAAGTGTGTAACCAGAGCCTTAATTTCTGTTGATGATGGGCGCAACCATCTTGAATTCTGAGGTTCGGGTTGCGGAGGTCCCTCTGACCTTCCGGATTTGAATTCCAACTTCAGGGAGCGTTCCAGTTGAAATTTTGGACTAGGACCACGGAGTTCCAATGGAACGCAGAATTACGGTCGAATCCAGGGACTGAATAATGCATAAGGTATCCTAGGGTATAAGCTTGGGGTTTCTGCAAATATCAGCACCCCCCCACTTTGGGAAAATTGGCGCAGTCAGTTAAATTGGTAACACCTGAGTGTCCATACTGATGTCAGCCTGGGGACCCCAGATGAGGTTAATCTGCCTCTGCTTGGGCCTTTATTAAGGGCCCTTAAAAGGGAAAACTGTGGCAATAAAGGTATTGATCATAACTGCAAGTACAATGTAATCTAGAGGATGGTGAAGAATTTGCTTTGTGGTTAATTAGTGCATTAAATATGTCTCAGGCTGTCTATCAGAGTAACAATATTTATAAATTAACAACAAAACAAAACACCATTAACTTGCTGCCTTTGGTTAATTTGCTGTCGTCTTTGCAAATGTGTAATTAACACTTTTGCCGTACGAGCCTTTCCAATGACATCAGCGCAGGGCAGATGTGGACTAGGTGGTAATTTTATCTTTCTTAATCCAAATGAAGAAAGAAGCCTTTAATATTTGAAGTGAGACCCGACTGAGAGTGGACGGCACATTAACATTCTTTAGCGGTAACGAAAGAGTTCCGCCGTTTTTAGTGCATCCTGTAAATAAATAAAGATATCCGTAAATAGGAAGATTGTGTCAAGGCATGCAATGTCCGTGGTGGGAATTCCTCAGTGACAGCGGCGCGTGGGAAATGAGCGAGCGTACACCGGAGAATCCCATTAGCCGGGCATCGATCGTTTTTCACCCGGTGGTGGAGAGCGGTGTTTCCGGGAAGGTTCCGATGTTGCACTGTGACCCCCGCAGGTACCCAGCGCGCCATGTTCAAGCAGGCAATGAGGCACTGGGAGAAGCAGACGTGCGTCTCGTTCATCGAGAGGACGGACGAGGAGAGCTACATTATCTTCACGTACAGGCCTTGTGGGTAAGCTGGGGGGGGGGCTGCAGGGTAGCTTTCTTCTAGCAAAGTCATTAAACAAGCCGAGGTAATTAGGTTTTAAAGGAGGTCACTCCGCAGCAGATTAAAGCCTCATTTTATTGGGCGCCGTCACACTTTGAACTGAAATCGCCTCAGCGCCTGTCCAGCTTCCCGACCCCCTCACCAGCACTCATCTCTAATGTACCTTTTTAAAAAGCCATTTTGCTATAGCTCACCAAATACATTATCGCGTTAATAGCCCAAAGGTCACGGGTTCAAATCTCTGCTAATTTACATAAATTGTTAACCCTCCCTCATACACACAAAGTTGCTTCGTATAAAAGCATCAGCGAGCGTTTAGCGAGCGCCTCTCATCAGACATGTCTCCTCTCAAGGGGTATGTGATCCTGGCAGTCTTACTTATCACGAGGACTGGTTAATTCGGCTAAAAAACTTCCTGCCTCATTCTTACGCCAAGGTTTTGATTGCCTGTAAAAACATGCTTGAAACATTTCTATCTACGCTTGATCGACTAATGAAAACAGCCCAAAGCTTTGAACGGTCCCCGAATATAAGTATTTGATTTCTGATCTCAGAAATCTGCCAAACCATCAACCTGTGAGGAACATAGAGTCCCAGGTCTATTGGGTGTGTTGAGTTTTGAAGACCTCACTAGTAGACGACTTATTCTTTTGTAGGCAGACATTTTTTTTTTGCGCGTGAGTGTGTGTGTCACACAGGACTTGGAGTGGCCGTAATATGAGGTGACAAAGCTCGAAGGAGAATGAACGGCGTTTCCTTCCTGCTGCCATTCCACTTTTGTTTTTGTTTTTTTCCTTTTTTTTGCAGTTTATTGTTTAGGGGAACGGCATCCCAGCACTGGTGCATTGTACTGGCCAGCTGGAGCAGAGCACGCCCCTTCCTGGGGTGCCTCTTGTACCCTTAGCCAGACAAGACCCAGACCTTGAGAGGAAACCCCCCAACTAGGGGGACCTTTCTCTCATTGGCTCACGCGGATGTCAGTCATCGAGCCGGAATTCACTCCAAGTTTCTCATTGGCTGCTCGCCTCCGTCTTGCTTTTCACACTCACAAATCGAATCTGCCGTGCTTCTAATCTGCAAGCGCTCTTCATCTGTTGATGGCACCAGCCTGTCTGACTTGCAGTTTTCGTCTGCGGCCTGATTTAATGGCTCACCCCTGATTGCCGCTAACGGTACGACAATTGGCCGGTCGGCGCGAAAAAGCCCGTTGGCAAATTAGCGGCGATGAAAGAGAGGGCACTCCCCTCACGGGACGGATGCTGTAAACCGGAATGGATTGCTTCCCACAGACCACAGGGATTCAGACTGAATTAGAGGGCACGTGGTTAACCAGAGGATGGATCATCTGGTGGTGTGGATGTAACAGAAGTCGCTAAACCCATATATCAAAACATCAGGGCTGATGAATATGACACAGACGTCATTAGAGTGGCAGACTGTGATACTGTATGTTTAAATAATGCTCATTTATCCCCCATTCCTGTATACAGGGTAGCAATCAAGGGTGTAGATTTAGGTATGGACTGTAGCCATCTCCCTACCAATATTGTGGGAGTTCCCTGTGTATTTAGGAAGGCGGGGGTCACTATCAATGTTGAAACCAAACCTACACTTTTGGTAGCAATGCTTAATTATTTAGATCATTGTTTTTCTGTACAACGTCTGATTTTCTGGTATTTAATTTGTTTTGTACATCTAACTGCATGACTGCATGTAGATCGGTTTAAAAAATATAGCACATCAGTCAGACGTCAATACTGACTGGCGTTTATGTGTGTGTGTGTGGGGGGGGGGGGCTCAGACAAACCCCAGACTGATCAGCAGATTATAATGGATAAGCAGTTACAGATAAGGGATGGATGCCTTTGATGTCAAAGTCTTCAATTCCAAGCATCAAAGATAACAACGATCAGGGATTTACAATTAGATACCTATAGTGATGTCTGACACGGCCATGGGGTCAGATAACTGGAGGGCGGGGCCACAGCAGCATTGGCCCCAGCTAAAAGCTGATTGGCTCTCAGAGTGCGCCTCCCTGTCACTCACCATTGCAAAACATATCATTGGCTAATAATAAGGTTGGCCCCTCTGTATGAATTTCAGCCCCCAATTGCTTCCCCCCCCCCCTTTTTTTAAAAAACTGAAAGATGTTGCCACATACCTCAAGGTTTTGCATGTGAACTAGGACCCGAGTAATTAAAATCAGATCTTATCAATCCTGCACCGAAGACAAGCAGTGTGGCGCCTAAGCAGGTCAGGCCCCCTTGAAGAGGCAAACATCAATCAGTTTTCTGTCACCGTTCCAGCGTAAGGAAATGCTCGATTTCGCATGCTGCAGAACAAACTACAAATCTTAACGAGCGATCCTTCCACACGCGACTTTGCAGCCTTGAACGCAGAGCTGACACTACCGACGCGACCCGGTCGCTCGTGGACATATTTAACCAAATAGACGCGTAACGAAAACGAAACTTCAGCTGAAGTGTAGAGGGATGCGTAGTTATGAGAAAATCATTATAATTATAATTATATATATATAATTATATTATATTAAACCCGTCAGTGGGCGGTGTTATGTCTCGAGGGGTCATATTTACCCCCCTTATTGACAAAGTGCAAGCAGAGTTCAATCTGAAAAAGGGCCCAAAGGCTGCAAACAAGTTGTCGTCAGCCGTCGGGAAGCGTTTTTATTATGCATTTTTTTTTGTCATTAGCAAAACAAAGCGCCTGGGCAATCTTACAGAAGGAAACAAAACCGCAGGCTTGATAGGATGATGTCATTCGGCCAACAAAGAGCGCCCTGCACCGCCCGCCGTCATCGCACGACGGACCGCAAACAGCAATTTTAATAAATCTCGCAGCTGGATGCGTGGAAAGCCCTCGTTTCGGGGCCGATCTCTGGCGGGGGCCTGGTGAGAGAGACTCTTTCTCTGCCCTGAGACTCTGCATTCGCTGGGCTATGCTGACTTCACTTGGCAATGAATCAGCGACAAACAATTGTTTATTCTTAGCCGGAGACTCCCAAGGCTACAACGTCTCAGTCTAACGAGATGAGGCCCCCTCTCTTCCTCCTCCTTTTGTCGCGGGGGAAAGTGGGACGCTAGAAGGACGGGAAAAAGAGTCCACCCCCCCCCCCCCCCCCCCCCCCCCGCATCACGGGTGGTTCCCCTTTGCCCGGCATGGGGATTTGGTGCTGCGGAAAGGGCCATGGTTATCCCAGGATGACCTCATTCCCTCTGGAGAGAGGAAGGCTGTGCCTTATAAACCACCCCCCCCCCAGTTTGCCTGTGCATCCGGCAGTCCGCCATGGTGCGTCCGTTTCACGTTTGCTGCAGTGTAGCAAATAGATGAGACGCCGCTTTAATCTAATACATTATCCGGAACATTCTATCCTTGGCTGTCCACGCCACCCTTTGTTAGCTTCGCGCTAAATTGGTTTCGCTAGTCGGTGTGCAGCGCGCGAGCGGCCCTCGGAGCGAAATACAAATTGCCAGCTGATAAGACCGAGGCCGGCGTCTCCGGAGTTTGGCCACAAAGACAGGCAAGGCCTAACTGGATTAATTGCCAGCGCCGGGGCAGACGCCGGATTCTGCTGCGTGTGCGATGTGGGGGGGAGCCCGTTTATGCCCGGTTTGCGTGTCGCCGGCGATGCCCGTTCTCTTCGTGTTTACCGTCTGTCGGAGACGACGCCCCTGCTCTAGGGACACACCGACTGCGACACGCAGAGCCTCACAAACACGACGGGCGTCACAAAGCCCGGCCCGGCCCGCGAGTCACCTGACCGTGACTCAGCCATCCGCCGCACATTGTTCAGCCCCACGGGAGCGCCGCTGGACTTCCTCAGCTGGAATTTCACGGGAAGCTCTTCTGTTCCCACCTGAAAAGCCGCTCGATCGTTATGTGACGGAGCGTCATACCTGGGGGCCTTTATCTGATTGGCTCGGAGATGGACGGTTATGTATGAGCAACAGGAAAACATGCGGTGTCATGACATCGGCATCCCGGAGCCGTCAGTCCGATCCTTTACAAGCCACCTGCTGCAGAATGGGGCTCGATTGGTGTTCCATTGTGACACAGCGCATTCATGCACTCCGCGTCATGTCATCCCGGTGACCCAGCGGTGAGTGGTACTGCCTCGTCCCATCACGCCTTTCCGTTCTCTTTCTCTTGCTGTTTCGTCATTTTTGACTACGCCCTCCCCCCCCCGCCCCCTCCGGCCTCATCGATATAGCCTCCTTCCCGTCGCTCCTCCCTCGGGGTCGAAGCAGAAAGCTGATAGACAGCCGGCACCCCGCACCCCCCCACGCGCACGCCGTGTGAGACCCGCCGTCTCCAGGCTGAACAGGCGCCCCGGGGGGGGCGGGGTAGGACCGCCGCCGTATATCTGGATAATTGCAGACTGACCGCACAGCCTATTATTTTATCTCAAGGCTGCTAGGAGGGAGAATAATTGGCTATAGGAGCAGGACGTGGGCAGTGAGGCCGTGGAGTCATTAGCGCACCATTATATAGAGCTCCAGGCATTGGGGGGGGGGGGGGGGGGGGGGTGTTGGGGGTCAGGGGATTATAAGCAACCCACTGGCGGGACGGGGGGCGTGGCCGGGGTCGAGCACGCC
>JAABNY020000050.1:459025-475425 GCA_015164015.2 Brevimyrus niger
GGGGGGGGGGGTTGGCGGTGGTAAAAATTGTTGTCCAGTGGCCCCCTTTTCAGGCCCCTTTATAGTGGAGGCTTCGGGGTTTCTCCAGAGTGCAAGTGCCCCAGTATACTGCAGTAAAGGTTTGGGGAGAGGAGGCTAGATGAAGATCGCGCCACATCAATAGGTAACTCCTTGGCACTTTCTCCTGCGGGGCAGATAAACTGCTTTATCCTCCCACGAGGGGTTTCCCCTCCCCATTCCTTAGGAGGTGAGACCGCTGTAAAGCCCAGTGTACACAGGGACGTCTCTCCTACAGTCATTCAGCGCCAGCTCCAGGTCTGATAGAGAAGGGGAGGGAAGGGGTTTTGGATCGTACGCGCAACAAATGAGCCACGGTGGACGTGAGCTCAGAACAAATAGATTTCCTTCGGGCCGGGATTAGACCGGGATTGATGACTTCGGAGGCCGCCGATGCCAGAGGGGGTCAGATTGCACGAGATGTTATTGACAAGCTTTGGGGGGGGGGGGGCTTAGGTAAAAGTCACCTCAGAACGCAGACCGTCTGGCATGAGGGGAAATCCGCCAGTAAAGACGAAGCGCATTGGGACAAGCGACTGCAGAGTTATTTATAGTTGTACATATTATCCTATCTCGAGCCGTACATCACACAAACTGACACATACATAACAACACGTCCCTAACCAGCTCAAGCTACTTTGTTTGCCGTATTTGTTCTTTTTTTCCGTGCCACATTTCCCTGGTACAAATGACATAGCACGTAGTTTTGCTTCACATTCCGAAAAGCTTTTTACTGAAGCATTGTGGGTTAAGTGCCATGCTGACGTCGTCGCCTTTCCGCTCAAGTGCAAGTCGGCGACCACGGCTGCACACCGCCGGCTGAACTGAGCCACTGCTGTTCCGGTCGTTTAAAGGAAAGCCTACTGTAGCCGTTTCGGGGTCACCCAGGGCGAACCTCTCTCATATGAACAGCGGGGGGAGAAGACACGCCCTGAAGCCTAACGCTCGCATAGCTGATGGTATGTTTGGTGGCGGCGTGAAAACACTTTCAGGTGCGTCGCGCTATTGTCTGTTTGCAGAAGCTCATTTCTCTGCGATCCGTACGGCAGAAGTGGAAGCTTCGGCTGCATGCTGATTATCCCGCTTTCAGTATGCTGCACAGATGATTTGGCTTACTGCCACTCTCAGGGAAAACACCACGTATCCTCATTTCAGTTTGTATACAGAGAGTTGCCCCCAGAAAATACATACCTCCATACACAATATGCCGTCAAGCGCCTTGAGATTGCGCAGATTCCCGACGAGCCCCTTTCGGAAGAGGCGCCTGCAGCCTGCATCTGCCGTTAAAGCTAAACGCTGTCACAGCAAATGCATCCCAGTCAATCAATCCACCTCTCACAAGCAGCTACTTCTCTCCTTTTTTTTAGACATCTGGCTCATTAGATGGTTTTATTGACTCAGGGATCAGAAACACTAAGTGGTTCTAAGTTATTTACTGAAGTAGGCTTCCTTCACTTTGTTGAATCCAGTTTTGGTTGAAAACAAAAAATAGTTAAGACAAGAAAGTGGTCTTTGAACTCCTGCAGTACAGAAGTGAAAAAAACCAACAAATGCGATTGACACATAAATAAAAACAAAAATATTTTGGTATTTCTGTTGTTTTATATTCTGAAACGGTTACTAAAATACTAAACACAAGGCTGGTATAAAATTACGTTTTCCATCGGTTTCGAACGTATACTTTCATGTTATATATGTTAAGAAATGTCATTAAAACGAATCATGAAAGAACCCACGTTCCCTCTGTGAAATAAGTTTGGACACAAACTTGCAGGAACGTGGAATAAATTAGGGCTATAGAAGGGAACCAATTAAGGAACCAACCTTATAGACAACTTGCAGTAAATCATCCACACCGAGGAACAAGCTGGACGTGCAGCAGCAGCGATGAATGAAAGGGTTCATGCGGCAGGAAGTTTTACGTGTCTTTTTTAATGCTGTGTAATTTACACCCTGAAGTCCCCTGCACTGCTGAACTCCAGCTACTTTCCCTTCATCATTAACTAAAACGATCAAGGATAGGAATTTAGATTTAAGCTCTGGACCCTGCGGTCTCTTAACTTTCCTGCCTTACGAGGTCGGCATGGCGATTTGCTAATATGCTTGAGCCAGGAAGCTTGGTCTTTAAGCACAGGCAAAAAAAAAAAAGGTTCTGACGGCGGAATCTACAGCCGTTATAACTTCAGCTTCCGGAAACTTAAGTTTACTTTTGCCAGAATTTATTGTGAGGTTAATGAATGGACATTCACATTATTTTGCAGAAGTTAACATTGCATAGCTGGCAGTATTACTTAGAATTACAGGATTAATGTGGCATCAGGGTAAAAAAAAAATGTGTATTAAAAATAATAAAAAGTATGTCATTCTAGGCACAGATTCAACTTATAGAATTACAGCCCAGGAAGTATAAAGGGAAGGTTGTCCATGTACTATAGTCTCTGTGTCCACAAAAATATCCACCCATTCATCTTCTATGGCCATTTCTCTAGTGCGGGGTCACGGTGAGTCTGGAGCCTATCCCATGATGCACAGGGGCACGAGGCAGGGGGCAGCCATGATGGGGTGCTACTCCGTCACATGTCATACTCACTGGTGCTCACAGGCTGTAAGCATTTTAGAGATTCCAGTTCACATAAAGTTCGCGTTTTATGGGCTTAGCGAAGGAAACTGGAGTATCTGTTGGAAACCTGGGCACACAGAGCCCTGGGGTATGAGGATATCTGGGAGCTAAAAAGCTAATATCTGCATTATGCAAGATTTATTTGTTTCCATTATACAGTAGCAATGGAGACTCTATACCTCTGTGCATTAGCAAATGGAATTTGCTGTCCATTCATGTCAACGGCCACATAGTGTGTTTATTGCATTGCTGGGCTATTTTCAAGAAGGCCTCAATACATTCCCTTATGCTCCAGCAGTAAAGCATCCCCACAACCTTCCGAGGGTCCGGCTCTCCAGTGAGATGTTTCCGTTTTCATCTGTGTTCAACGTGATTTACCCATTTCAGGACAGACGCCTCAATCCACATCTTTAAATAGCCCGAGGGGCTAGTATGCTTTGTCGCTACGTTTTGAGTGGTTTTTTAGATTGCAATATTTAGTTAGCGTGATTTTTGTCGAAGCTGCTTACAGCTACAAATGTAATCCATTTACACAGCTGGAAATTTTTGTCCAAAACGTTGCCCACCCAATGTCCTCAGTTTTCTGAAATGGGCAATGGATACGCCGTCAGCAAGGCCCGATGGATGGAGACATTTGAGCATTTGGCTAAGCTAATACAACAGATCATTGGACATGTTCCAATAGTGACTATCATAAATGAGTTATCAAGACCAAGTGCAACAGCAGCTAACAGAAGTATATAGCAAAATATAGAGCATAGTAATTTTACTTGTACTGTCACAAGAAGAAAGGAGCTCAACTCTCAAGACATGTTACTTATTCATTTGCACACTTGGGCAACACCAGATCTTTCATAACATACATATTCAAACTGCCTTCTTTTATAATAGTTCTGTCACCACTGTGTTACACTAGAAGAGTATTAAGCTAACATATTACCAGACCAACTAAACTAAGTATTTAAATCTTTAATCGATATTTTGAATCTATAAAAATGTTTCTAAGCTGTTACATTGTTTACAATTTCGAAATACAGACAGGCCTGAAGATTTATACATGCATTAAAATGGTCGCTCATTATTAATTATAAGGCTGGTATCTTTCCAAATGAAATACAAAGCGGATGAAGGTTATATTGAAATGTAATGACTTTTGCATTAGCTGAAATTCATGCTGGACTTCCAATAAAAAAGGAGGCTTTTCTGTCAGTGTGGCCCCATTTATCTGTATGGGAGAATTTAAAAGTAATTTAAAGCAGAACTGCATGGTGATATTAAAATGAAGACACATGCATGGAATAAAGACCGGAATAAAATGCTTCTGATTGACATTTCAGGTCAAAGTGGCTAGCTAGAAATCGTACTGCTACAAATATTCTTTAATTCAATGTCGTCATCGTATGAAACTTGGTTTTTAATGTATGCAAATGGAAAAAAAAAAAAAACCTTTGGACTTTTAAAAGAAATTAAATTAAGAAAATGTTATTTTTGTGGAATACAGCAGCCCAAAAATCAGTATCGAGTGAGAGACAATTTTGTTCCTCTCAGGTTCTCGCATAATAGTTAGCGGCGAAACAAGGCTAAGCACTATGGGAATCTTCAGCGGCACATTTACATTGATTTATCGAGATCGTTAAGGAGAAAAAAAATGAAATATGCTGATGCAAGGCTTTGTGTGTCCAAGCTAAACGGGCGCAGCTCCAGCTGAGAGCACGGGACGTGATGGAAGGACCCACCCTTCGAAGGTCTAGCCCGATCTGGAGCAAAACACCACGGGATTTAGAATTGAAATTCCAGTCGCTGCAATTGATGGAGTTGAATCGCTGCGCCTCCCAATGGATACGATATAGCCCCGTTTCACAGATAAATTAGGTACTTGACGAACAAACTATCACCAATGCTGCGATAGATGCAGATTTATGGAGCAAATTAACTAATATTTAGTTAGCAGTTTAGCTACTTTTGACCTGGCTGGTTGCGAGCGTGGAGGGGGTTCCATCAATAAATATTAGCAAGAACTGCACATAGAAACTCAGTACAGCTAGATGATGAAAATTCCCCAGCTCTGTTTCTGTTCGGTCCATAACATTACAGCGTTAATTGTTGCAAATTCAGTTTGTAAATTACAGTAATCAGTTTACTGTACCATTTGCAGTTTTGTTCCATCGGCAACACACGAACAATAATGCAATATAAATGTAATTAAAAATACTGGCAACACTTTCTATGAATGCCATGCCTTAACAATTTATGAATGCATTCACAAAACATTATAAACATTTAAATATTTATAAAAAGGTATAACACATAGCCATGTTTATTATGCATTATAAATGCGTTATGGAGCTCCCATCGATAATGTCCTATAGATACCTTCATAATGCAGTACAAAGTATCCTTAGATCTTATACCTACCATAATGCATTATGAAGTATTATAATCAGCATTATAATGCCCTATGACTGTCAATAGAAGATGCTGTAATACTATATTAATTATTATAATGACCATTATAACGCATTATGAAAGTACCTACTGTATAGTGCATTACAGATGGAAGCTTCATTGGAGCTTATGAAGTATTATAATCAACACTATAATGTCCTATGACTGTCAATAGAAGATGCTGTAATACTTTGTTAATTCCTATACCGACCTATATCTATAATATAGTGCATTATAGATAAGAGCTTTATTGGAGCTTATGAAGCATTACAATCAACACTCTAATGCCTTATGACTGTCAATAGAAGATGCTGTAATGCTTTATTGAAATTTATACTGACCGTTGGATTGTATCGTGAAGGTATTTATAATGCATTGTAGGCGGCTGTTTAATACAGTGTTACCAAGTTACTTATCCTCTGTTTCTCCATTTCTTTTTTCGCATTTACGGAATGTACGGCAGCTGTATGCCACGCTATGCAGTGTGTACCTGGCAATGGCGGAGATGTGTTCTGTAGGGTGACCTACCCGCTGTCCATCCGGCATGGCCGCTGCCAGCGATTCAGCACCACGGACAGCTGCATCGCCCATGCCTCTGTGCGCCTGCCGCGGGTTCAGATGCCATATTTCTACCCATCGCGCTGTCTATCCACGGAGCCACTCAACCACATAACATAATGCTCTGCGTGCGCGGGTTCTAAAGAAATCCACCTCAATGTTCATCAAAAAAAGTACTTTTTTGACCCCTCACCACCTCTGTTGTCATATCACAGTATACATTTCCCAGCCTCGAGGTATGGGGGGGGGGGTTCTAAGATTTTTTATTTTTAGGTGGGCAGCATAAGAGGGGCCATAATTCAAAGAGAGGAGCCAGCCTTAATATTAACCAATGATATGATCTGAATTGTTGAGTGACAGGTGGAGGGGGCACTCTGGGGGGCCAATCAGTTTGGGTTAGTCCCCTTGTGACCCCGCCCCTGTACATACCCCAGCTCTGTCTTTAGCCACCTCTCAGGTCCAGCACACCCGGGATCCTCAATTTGCCGTGTTAAACTGTCACCCTAGAACCAAAAGCACCATTTCCCCCCCCCCCACCCCCTCACTTTTGCCGCCACTAAAAGCTGGAAGTCATGCCGCTCTACTAATGGTCAGGGCATATGTTCACTCCGCAGCATAATTCCGCACTTTTGCACCCTGTTGTTTCATTCGATTATCCTTCTAAACACATCCTGAGGTAAGTGTCCAGAAATAGATCACAAATGGCCACTGCTTTGTTCCGCCAACTGGTACTACATGTACCATGTAATCAAAGTCAGAACTGGACTCTCGGGACCATGTCTTGTGAAATAAAACACGATGGGCGTATTACTTCACTAATGTGTGTCGCCCTCTGTGTACTCTTGTAAAGATCTCGTGCGGGAAGAACTAACGATTCTTAATGTTCTGTAAATAGCCGCGAACGAAGACGCTGAGACGTGGTTTGCTAATGACTCTGATCTTGACACCAAGGATATAATTCGAGAAGTCGATGGCTTCCGCTCTCTCTCCCCCGCTCACTGCCACTTATAATCATAAATAAGTTGTCTGTCTGTCTGTCTGTCTGTCGCTAACGGCTTCACGGCTCAAAACACAGAATTACAGCAGAGACTCTTAATATTAGTTGAATGGGTCACACATTAACTAGCATGAGGTATATAAGCTGAATTGCACTTAAAGTGATAAACCGTTAATATGACTCATATTGACTCATCCTGTTAGCCCGAGGGACAGGGTGGATAAACAACACAGGACATGATAATATATGAGAGGGCATAGTCAATTATAAAGACAACATTGGGTTTAGCAGTGAGTAAGGAAATACCGTGCAATGTTAATAGCTATGATTAACGGGAGTAACGCAGCCATGCTAAAAGTGACTAATCAGACTGTTTTCAGAGATAGATTCACTGATTTTGCATATGCCTGTGTGTTCCTTTTATTATACAAAATCTATCATAGAGTTTTAAAATATTACTGTAAACCAGGAAAAAATAAACTCTCAAAGTGCTACACTTGCACTTATCTTTGATGAAAAAAAAGTTGGCTTGTATTAGCTAAAGGGTGGCAGTTTACATATTGTTTGCAACCAGTAGGCTGACATCTACAGTCCCAGAATGCTGTGCTGCTGGACTCACCCCCCAGAAACCTACATAAACCAAAGAACTCATATAAAATATTCAGCGCTATAAACTAGCAGCATTACTCTGACAATAACAGTTCAGATTGTGTTCCTAAATGGGGCATGCTTTTCTGTATCGCAATATCAGTTTTTAAATAACCGTTCCTTCATTTGATGCCATTGTTTCCATATTTCATACCACTATAATTAGCCGGTACAGTAAAAGCTACGTCGCTATAATTAGAGAAACCATTATATATAAGTACAGACATATTCATAACCTGGAATATTTTTTGACGTGTCTGTAGAAGCTCAGTTGTCTTCTGAGTGATTTAACTCCGGGCTAATCGAAGTTACTATGGATCCTTGTGGTGTGATTTAGACCGGATCTGTTTGGGTTGTTCCAGTTGACGCGCACGGCTTTCGGATTAAATGAAGCCCCCGTGGTTTTCTGAAGCCCAAACTAGAAAGATGTGTGCCAGACCCGCACCTTATCATCCTCGCCAGCATCATACTGTAGTTCTCTCCCTTCTTCACTCCCAAACAGCTGCTCTCTCTCTCCCTCTCTCTCTCTCTCTCTCTATTGAAAGGTTGAGGTTTTCAAATGAAGCAAAGTGAAATCCACATCCCGCTTGTAGACATTGTTCTTCTTCCACTTCGTCTTAGAACGTAGGTTCAATAGAAGTTACGTGCGTGGCGAAAGCACAGGATGGTAGGACCAAAGTGATTGCGTCTTCAAGAGATCTGTGAGTCGATTAGGATCATTAGTTATTCTCTCGTTGTTTGGCCTGAGCTTTTCAAGGCAGTGTGCTATTTACAAAGTCATTTACCCCATTTACATAGATAGATGAGATCTTAACCAGCAGTGATGCTGCCGGATGACCTGTGCCTCCTGTGATATGGGTAAGAATTACGGGTGATGGTGAAACACAGTTACAGAATTTGGATGAACATAGATGAGTATTGAGGAGTAGCCTTGATGGTGTTAGTTAAGAGTATCAGCTAAACAGGTAAATGTAGTATAGGAAGATAATTTACTGCAGGGGTGGAGAACCTGATCCATGGAGAGCCGGTGTAGGTTTTTGGGATGACCTCACCATCAGCCAATAACAGTGGGTCCCCAGGACTGGAGTTGAGAATCGCTGCTTTATTATTGGCTGATTGAGAGGTCATGGCAAAAACCCACACCGACACCGGTCCTTGATTTACTGCAACATCTCAGGTTGAGCATCTTGCTTAGAAGTTATAAAAGAGGGCCCATCCGAGTCCTATATCATATAATGAGCAAATGTCTTTTGACTTTCTGCAGACGGTTAGCTGGGAAGCTCGAAAGCAAAGCAATACTCCTTTGATCTGAGACAGGGTTTATATTCAGCTGAGTATTGTTCATGTTTCTTCATGGACAGTTTCATTGTAAAAATGAGTAATTCATGAGGGCATAGAGTCAAAAGCCAGAATTGTTGAGTATGATGGCTGAAGTGGCAATGCCTTTGGATCATAGCTTTACTCTCAAGTAGGTTTTAATGAGAAAATTTAGGGAAGAGTTCTGGATTATTAGCACCTAGTAGGGTTTTCCACAAAACAGGATTTCTTACTAAGCCAGATCACTTGTCGGATTTAAGGTAGTCTGGGCTAAATAGTCTTTATCTTTGTTCACTTTCATGTAGCTTAGACTACCTTAAATCAGACTATTTCTCCAGCTAAGCATGAAGTCCTGGATGTGGAACACCCCCCTTGAAACCAATCTTCTGAAAGATCTCAAAAGTTCAGATCTTGATAGTGTAGATAGTTTTATGATGGGTGGCCCATTGAATGGAACTTGTTACAGAAATAAAGACAATAAAGAATGGATTTCTCAGGAATAACCTTTACCAGCTCTGTCAAAGTGAGAGAATCCTGACACACGGCCGATTTTCCTAATCGTTCACTTCAAGTATATTTGACCTTATTTATGGCTCCAAGTGGGGGATTTCATTACCTCAGAGTGTGCAGAGATTAAAGCTTCAGGGTTCAAAATGGACCCTTCATAACAGCCCTCAGAAGAACTGCAGCTTGGAAGGCCAACCTCAGCCCAGGAGTTATGAAGAATAAACCTTGGCTCAGTAAGAACCCAACAGGCGCAAAGAAAGGCAGCAAGAAGCTTTTTGGAAACCGAGGCCAATGAAGCCAGGCTGCCCCTGTCATCATGGCATTTTCCCCGAGTTCTCCAGTCTCCACCCCCCAGTGGAAAATCAGATGAATTGGAGTTGCCATAGGCATGAATATTGTGCGCAAACCCTTAGCTTCCAAGAAACCATTGACCCTGTGTAAGACAATTGGGTACAGAAAATTGATGGATGGATGGATGGGGGGATGGATAGGGGAATATGGACTCAAAATACCGCACAAAAACATGGGTATTTGTGTCTAAACTGCAGCCTTGTTTTCTGTGGACTGAGAAAAAACAAAACATTAGCAGCAACAAGAGTGGGGAGGGACTGATTTGCATAGAAAGCACTGGTCACATGACTCTCCCTCCCCTGAGTGTCTCGCTCCCTCTTCATACCGACAGGTTGGGTAAGAATGAGCCAGTGCTGAAATAGGAGATGTTCCCTTACTGAAAATGTATTCCACAGAAAAAACACCCTTAACCTGCAACAACTCACAATATCTGCTCTACAAGTGTCCTGCTTTGAATTATATGTTGTAAGTCATCATAATGGATAACATCTAATTAAATATTGTTTATCTACTATGCAGTTAATTACTTAATCAGGTAATTTAATGTTCAGAAATTTGATTTTTGTATCATTCTCCACCTGAATTATGCAAATCAGTCTATATACAATCACCAGTGAGACATATTTTGGTTTCATTATTTAATGCAATTATTACACCAAATGCTAATTATTTTGTTAATCTTAACTGATCAAGAAGAGCTTTGGACAGAGAAATGTAATTAAAAATGTCCAATACTGCATGAGAAATTTTTTTTAAAAAATAGACCACAAAACAGCACATTAAAATATATCTTAACAAATATGTGCTAAATCACAGTAATGTCCCTTTCAGTGCTTTTAATCTAATGAATTCTTTCATTACTACACGCCTCACTCAGACAGTTATGTGATTATTTCATGCATCACAGAAAAAAGAGAACATCCCCCATTCATCAAACTTAGAAAGTAACGACACGTTGACGGGCAAAATCCTCTTAGATTATACCTTTCAAATATCTACTTTAATCCGCTGAATCGGAGCAAATCTGGGCTAAACTACTTTAAACCTCAGGAACATATGGACGTCTAAACCACAAAGAGGGATTCTGTCATCCCAGTGAGTCTAAAATTAAACATCAGGCGTTTCATTCCCCTCGTCTTCATTCTTGTCACTTATATCAGTGTCGTTCTCTCAAAATTACGCAAAGGCTGCACGTCAAACCAGCAGAAAGCCTGGAAGTTAATGTGTGTTTGTTTGACGCATGCGGTTTGTAGCGCAGTTTAACACTAAAGCCGGATGTTAATTTCAGCGTGCTCTTCATTAGTTTCTGGGTCTAGTTGTGCCTCAGGGTATATAGTATTCTTGTTATTGCGTATGGGTTGCATGCTTTGAGGACGTGCAGTAATAAAAAAAAAAACAAAAAACGAGTCTCGCTATTTTGCATTAGGAAAAATAAGAGAAATAAACAGTTGCAGTATGGAAATTTGTTTTGGGTTCATTAATATGATTAATATCAGCTCAGTGTGGCTGTGACACCATTATAAAATATGAAAAAGAAATGCAATGCATGTATTCCTTAAACATTATTAAAAACACAAAGGTATTATTAGTATGAATAAGGCCCTATTGGTATGGAACAGTGTATGTACTGTATATACTTTTAATTGAAATGGTTTAATCATCAATAATGTTACAGGGGGAGATTAATAACAAATTTCTCTAGCATGATTTTTGGCTATTATCATTGGATCACTAGTGGGTTGAAGCGAAATGTCTGTTGAAAATTACTGAACACCTGCACATTTATTTGCATACCGGGAAACTAATTTTTAATGCAAGTAAATCAGATTCCATTAAAACTTGCCACTTGTTCATTATAAATGGGTTAGGGTCTACGAAGATACTCTTATTAATATTCAAGCACCAGTGCAGTCTTGGGTCTAGAGCCTTTCCCAGGAATCACAGGGAACAAAACAAGGGACGCTGTCAATGGAGCACAATCACAGGACATTCACACAGTTTTACGTATCACGAGCAATTTCAAAGACACTAATTTACATAATTGCATGTTTTTGCACTGGAAGAGGGAACCTACACAAATACAGGGAGAATAGGAGACTCCACCACGCAGAGCCAGGTTTGGGAATCAAACTCACAACCCTAATGGTATTAGTATGCTGACTATCACTGTGCCATGGTCCTAGATCCCATAATAAAAGTATGCTCGTGTACACTATAATGTAGCTTTTAAATCTAGTCAAAATGAACAACCATACTAATGCAAAAGAAGAACCAAATTTTTGTCATAAAAATGTTATAAATCAACGCAACAGCTTTATTAATGCAATTTTCAACCATTCAGCTGAAATGGGGACCAAAAGATATGCAACCTACAAGTAAGTCCGCTGAAAGTAAACACTGTGATCCAAAGGCCTTTTCACTTAAATGTTTAAGCCCGTACCTCTCTGGAATTGTTTGACCTGGACCCCATGAGGAAATGAAGTAACCCTGACAAAAAGTCTACAGTTTGGCATATTCCAAAGATGCAGAAATGTTTAAAAGCTGAATTCATTCTGTTTGAAGAACAGTGAGGCAGAGGAGAGGAGAGAGGGGGAGCTGTTTCTGTCACTCTGTATTTTTATTTTTTTTTGTTAGTGGGAAGTTATTGGCCAGCCTTTCACGCAGACCGCAGGGTTCAGAGGACACCCCCTCCCCCCCACAGCTGCAGGAATGCAATTCACATCATCACCGAGCAGGTAAGTGAGAGAGAGAGAGAAAGAGAGAGAGAGAGAGTGTAAAGATGGGACCACAGCTGCAGATAAGTCTTCATAAAGGCCAGCGTGGCTCATTTTAAAAATACAAAGACTGAAGCGTGAATCTTGAGACTAAAAACCTACACTAAATATAGACATTTAGAGCTTTTTCACTGAATTACCAAACATGCGTGACTTTGCAAGTGGTAAAGGTTAGCAATAGATAGTGTTGGAAAGGCTCAAAGGATTATGGGTATTTATTCCGGTGAACCGCTACGTTGCACATTATGAGAAAGGGTAGCCTTTAGACTGCCTGTTAAATATTCCGTCTGATTTGTCTGTTGTAAACAATGAAACATTAGAGTAACCTCTGAGGCGTCAGAGATTCAGCCTTGTCAGGTTTGTGTTTGAGAACAATTTTCTAAATGAGACACTAATGGCATCATACGTCGGTGGTTCAGGCAGCCTGCTGCACCGCGACTCGGCACTGCTGTGAAGAATGTCCCCCTATAAATCGTATCCTGTAGTTCCTGCTTCAGAATCAAAATCCGACGGAGTCATACTTACAGTACCAGGCATTTATTGCACTTAGCGGTGATAGGTACATTCGCGCGTCGTCACAAATATCACAAATTAATATAATTATAAACTGAAAACCGGGAAAAGAGCCAAAGTACATGCATGCGAAGACCGTGGCCACCCCGCGTAAATGACAAGGATATTAAATATACTGGAGAGAACTTCAATTACTTTAAATGGTGTAATTTTTCCTGTATTTTTTTTTTAGCCCGTACCTCATTGACAATAGGTGATGAAATGATTGGCAGGTCAGCGGTACATTTTCCAGCATAATGAACTCAATTAGACCGACATTTTTGATTAAAGGTTTGCAGTATATAGGAATCTTGCATATAGATCATTAGATGAATGACCCACAAGGTCTCTTGCAGCAAAATACATCCATTCTTCATGGTCTCCTATTCTGTATTGAAATAAGCTCATCTTTTGGTTTTCCTTCAGTTTTGGGGTAATTAAGTCCCAGTGATGCGCAGCCTTGCACACCATCCCCACTACACTCAAGCTTAGTTTCTGTTGTTAGGGATCGGATTTAGTGAAATATTAACTCCTCCATCTATTCTCCATGAAATGCAGGATTGTGTCAAGCACAGGAAGACACAGGACACAAAACGGGGTACACACAGGACAGAATTCGGCGAAACGGTCAGCATGATGTCCTTTGTTCACCGACAAATGTGATTGTTGTGACTGATGTCACAGTTTGTTTCACACTGAGACAGATTTCCTTTGGTCTGCAAAAGACACTGCACCCAGTCACCATGGTGAGGGTATTGATCCCGCCCCCCATTAGGAACTGGGATCCACTGATTGGCTAACATGGGATTTCTGTCTCTCCCAATAAACTGCATTGGTATACTTTATTTAGCAGCTTGCAGGGCAAATTTGAGCACTTTACATAGTACCTATACCTATGGACATTCCTCTTAAGTTAAATTCCACATATTACAGTACAGTTGATATAAAAAATTCAAAAGGCCTTTATTGAAGTTGCAGGTCTATGTTTTGCAAAAGCGGAAGTCAAGGGATGTGCAATCGGCAAAATTCAAAAGAAAAGCAATCAAGTAATTAGCAGGACAAATAACCTAAATTGAAAACTCCACAACAACCTGTGTGTGTAAACGCCCCTTTGTGAAAGCATCCTTGCATTTACTAAAGCAGCAAATCATTGTGAATACGTCTCTATCAATTCTGCACACCTGGACTTTGCTATTTTATCCCACTCTTTCTTGGACAAAAAAAAAACATGCAAGCTCCATCAAATTGCCTGTGGATTTCCCGTGCACAGCCTCCTTTGGTTATGCCAGAGGTTTTCCGTGGGATTAAAGTCTGGGCACCTGGCGGAGCCATTCCAAGATGGATCTTGTTTTTCTGAAGCCAACCCTTCGTTGACGTGAATGTGTGCTTTGTGTCATCATGTTGGAGGGTGAAATTCCTCTTAATCTTCAACCTTCTGACAATGGGAAGGAGGTTCTCTCGCCATTGTATCTTGATATTTGGAGTCAGACTTTATCCCATCGATCTTGACTAGTGCTGTCACCTCGGTGCCTAATGGCAGGCATGATGTTCTCTGGATGACCAGCTGTGCCGTCTTCGCACCAAACACTTTTCATTAAAATTAAGGCCAAAAAGATCAAACCTTGTGTCGTCATAAAGCATTTTTTCCCCAGACATTTTTCTAGACATTCTTTGACATTTTTTGGTAACACTTTACATTAATTGCATCTTCGTAATGCATTTATAATCGGAGAACATTCAGTGCACCTTCATAATGCATTGATAGAATATTCATAAGCAGCATGTAAGCCTTAATATCTTAATAAACCTTAATAACGGATACATGTATACATTAGTAACAAACATTATATGATAACACCACATTACAATCATATATTGTTTGTTATTAATGTTATGGTATGTAAAGCTGCTATGGTATGTTACGGTATGCTTACATGCTGCTTATGAATGTTCTATGAATGTACGAGGAATGTGCACCAAATGTTCTATGAATGCTTTATGAATGCATTATGAAGGTGCACTGAATGTTCTATGAATGCTTTATAAAGGCATCATAGAGACAGTTATGTGATTATGTATTATAAAGGTGCAGTTAATGTAAAGCGTTTCCCAATTTAGTGAGGAATAACTTCTATTTTGCTATCCTACCCCTTATCCCAGCCATGTGCAGAATATGGGAGATTATCACCTGCAATGAGTGACCAGTATCTGCTAACAATCCCTGCAGCTCCTGTAATGTTGCTGATGGCTCCTTGGTTGCCTCATCATAAAGATACTATGACATCACCCTCAAAGGAAACGACGGGAACATTCTGTAGGCACGGGGGGAATGATGCACACACCAGAAGTCTTGCAGAAGGCCCCAGAGTCGCAAGTGGAATTGTTTCTTATCGGATAACCGGGTGTGAATGTGCTCAGAACGTAATCGGTGTTGTGGGCATCAGTTTGCAGTCTGTGTCCGGGGCCCCAGCTGCGACACCGTCATGCCCAGCCAACGCATCTGCGGTAACCGCGTCGCAAGTGGGCGCCTTGCAGGAGCAGCTGTGCAGGGCTGAATCCATGCAGCATGCTATTAAACTGGAAATACCCTCGCCTTTGTGTTCGGGGGCTCCGATGAATATTCCACATACGGCACGGATCCACGCTGACATTTCTCTGAGCTGCGGGCAGCAGAAAAACAAAAGCAGCCAGTTTCGAATCTGTATAAAGCACCTGCTTCTCAGTCACGTAGAACCAGGTTAGAAAAATTAAAGACGAATAAATTCATTGTGCATGTATCCCCATGAGAGATGTGATGCGTCTCTGAAGGTTTTACTGCAGAGAAACGGTATAAGGCTGCTACCCCGGAAAGAAGATGTACCATGCAGAAAGGATTTAAAATCAGCCTCTACATGGAACCGAAACTAAAGTCCACATAGCACCCAAGTGCAAAGGCTCTCCCTGACCTTCCTGATTCTCATTAAAAGTCAGCTCTGACTACCTGGGGAGTTAGCAGGGGGGTATAGAATGTGTCCTTCATCCTTTCATTTTCCTCTCCGCTTCTCTGACATGTTTGCCTCATGATCTCCTTGGTCTTTAAACTTTTCTCACATTTAACAGCGGTTTGCTGAATATATAATAATCAGTCCTGCCAAGTGATAAACTGTGCTAATTAAATGTAACAATTGATTGATTCAAAATTAACTGAGTGTATAAACACATTAATGTTGACAGGCAAAACACCACACCAGCTTTGTATGAATGATTTTATACAAGATGCCTTTAATAATGAGACATTACTGATCCTACTGGGCACATTAGAAAGGTCTTATCTTTGTAAAATATAGCCATGAAGTGTCCATATGTTGACTTGATCTGCTTTATTGAAATGATTAAAGTAAGGAATCAGTAACTTTAATATAAATATAAACTTTTGGTCTTCAATACAAACTTCCTGTTTAACCTGATGCTTACCTACAAAAACATACACTTAAAGTAAAACACAGTTAATCAGATCCTTAGCCAGAAATGAATTTCGGGGGGGGGGGGGGGGGGCCTTACCTTTCTTTCACCACACCCAAAGGACCTTTACCGA
>JAABNY020000050.1:498882-513972 GCA_015164015.2 Brevimyrus niger
TCGATGTAATCCCCCCCCCCCACCCACCCCCATCAATCAATTAATCAATCAGTGAGATCTTCTTTCGGTCAATTTGTTAACTATTCTAAGCCAGATCTTTCATACAAAAATATATTTTAAAAACCTGCATTAAAGATGCCAGAGCTACCCGAGCTACCCGGGAACTGACAGAAAAGACCATCTACTTGCCAGGAGGAAAAAAATAAAAAGATAGACAAATAAATTAGCTGCAGAATTATGGTGGAATTCACCTTTAAGTGGTTACTATTACTATTATTTTATTGTTATCTATAATACACTCTATAGAGTTCATTGCAATGTACCTATAATAAGGTCATATTTTAGTGGCTTACAGATTCTGTAAAAGGTCTCTATAGTTCCATTTGCAGACATTGAGGTGAGAAGAATATTTTCATACATATCATTCCATTGACTTAAGAATAAACCCAGTCTTGGTCTGCGTTCTTAATTTTATTTAACTCGGTGCTGGGGGAAATGCTTTTTTTAAGCATGCAATGAATATTTAAACAGAGGTCAAATGATTATTGAAAAAAATCATACCCCGTTGACACCATAACCCTGTACTGAATAAGCACTCATGGAAGATGGACTGCTGGTATCCAATCGAATGCCGTTTAAATGAAACAATCTGAGTTTCCGATAATGATCGACATGATTATATCACTGTAAATCGTGCAAACTGGACTGAGCTGGATCTGATCTACACAACGTGCATTTCTTCTGCAAAAGTATAAATTACCGTACTAGAATGACTGTGTGAGATAGTACTCACCCATATGTCATGAATGGCGTGTCAATATTGCAACTGTCACACTGCACACTAAGTACGGAATAAAAAATCTATTACTGCCTCATCTGGCTGTAATTGAAGGCATGAATCAGACAGACACATACCGTACCAGGGGGCTCCATTATTTTCATTGCCCTCTTGACAGCGACACATATACCCTTCGGATTTCGCCAGTGACCTCATTGTGACTGCTCCGCGAGGGCCGTTCTCCTGTCTGCTCCCGATTCAGGCCTCGTTTCGCCCCGGGTTCTCATGCATCAAAGGGTCGTGTTGTTTTTTTTCTTTTTTTTTTTCAAAACGAATCAAGCTTATTAGACGTGCATCTGGAGGCCAGCGATGACCCCCGGCACCGCGGCCCCGTGCCGAATTTGCTTCCATGTCTGTTGCGGAGCATCTGTCCCATTAGCCCGCATCACTCGAGGCCTGTTTAAAGAATTACAGGAAGCATGAGACGTGCCTGAGCAGGTGCCAGATATGGACCCAAATCAGCTAGCCAGCTAAAAACTAATAATGAGTCATAACGGCTGCAAGCAGCAACCAATCAAAGCAGCGCACAGACATCATTTTTCAATGGGCGGCAAATTCCTTTGTCGCCGTCTCCTACGTAGCTTCAGCCAATGGCATTTCTCAGTCATCTATTCCAGTCATCAACCCATATATGCTGGAGATGCATTACTTACTGTGTGGGTCACACTGAACAAGTAGCAGACCTCTGACTTTTCAATGTCTTATCATACATTATATATACTGTTTCCTCCTGATGTATGATGCTGGAGATTGTCTGACTCGTGCTCTCAATTACATCTAATTAACAGGCTGTACTGCAAGACCTAAACTGCCAATCAGCAGCAAGTCACAGGGCTGCCAACCAATGAGGAGGGTTTGATCAATCGTATTTACCATTCCCTCTCACGACAATAAAAATAGCTGTCCAGATCTGACTGAACTGAATCGGGGACATCTGTGCCTGAATACAGATGGCCATATCCGATATAAAGCTTCTCTTATCGCACGTCATGACGACTTCAGTCAGCTCATTATGATTTAGTGTGAGCCGTGATGGTGTGAGCAGTTATCAATGCCAGTTTTACGACCCCCCGATTCACGTGTAATGTGAACATCAGTCTTCCCCCGGTGGAAGACACAATTTTCATACAAGACCAGCGTTTGGCTCTTATAAATCATTCTGACAGTCCAGCTACTTTATAATCCTGCATTACTGCAAATAATAATGACTTCACTGATACAGTGGGAGAGTCTAAATATAGGTCACATGGGGTAAAAATTACAAGAGATTCAGCAGTATTACTGTATTCGTTGTGATGATGATATAGCCTCGGTATAGCGGATTTTATTGCAGAGCCAAACGAGTTAGCTAACAGTCTGCTTTGGGGCAATGTGCTCTTTTGACATTCACGTGTATCTAGGATGGCATAGTGAGATCGATAACAGTCTGGAAGTGTTCTGCAGTACGGTAAGACGATCCAAAAATAAACCATTCTGACCGGGGCCAAACTTGGCATAACTGGCACTGCAAGTCACTCCAATTAGGCTGTGCGTTCCTAGTTACACATGGCGATCTCTGCCCGTGTTTTTTTTTTTTTTGCACACTTGGGCCTGACACAGGGCTTATGTTGCAGTTTATGCGCTGCTGCTTTATATAATGGGACAGCAGGTGGTCCTGTGCCAAAAAGAAGAAGTTGCGCTATTATACTTAAAAGCAAGGTTATTCACCTGAAACGCCTCGGTAAAACGTATCTAGATATATAACAGGGAAAAGAAAAACACACTGAGGCTAAGCAACATAAGCCATTTAGAGCTACATCATGACTCCTATTCATCCATCTTAGAAATGTTTATCTAGCGAGAGGTTGGAGAACATTCTAGGCAACACAAGGCGCAAAGCGGGGGGTCACCTTGAACGAGACGTCAGTTAATTTCAAAGCACATACATGTACGCTCACATTTTATGGGCAAATTCGGAGACACCGATTAACCTCACTGCATGCCTTTGGCCTGCGGGAGGAATGCGGAGTACCTGGAAGAAGCCAACACAACATGGGGAGAACATGCAGATGTTGATGGCCCAGACTTGGAGGTGGTGAGATTAACAGCTGGGCCGCTACAGTCTGCGCACTGCGCTCTGTCAGCCATTACTTTGGGTGAAGGGGGAAGGCAACTCCTTCTTCTCGGGCGGAAATCGGCGTGGATACTCGTCGTCGAAACGTTGCCGATATCAACGTCATTCCTCCATAGTGCCCAGCCAATTACCAAAAGCAGCGCTCCTGTATGGGGGTGACTTCTGTATCGCTGCTCAGTGCTATCCTGGATAGCTCCGGCTTGAAAAATGGCTGTTATTTTGAGGCACGCTTACCTATTTTTATTACTTTAGAAATTACTGTGCTGTGTGCCCAAGTATAATCTAAGGACAACCTCAGCAGCTCAATGTGTCTCTAACACGTGTCCGGCTCAGTGGCAATTTCCTTGTCTATCGAGATATTGCTGTTAGGGTGCTGCTTCATAAGAAACTCAATATATCTGTGTTCTTATTCCATTATCTGCCCCCTTGCATCTTGTCTACGCAGCGTTTTAAATAAGTGAGAATACCTTGCGCCTTTGGCTCAGCGTTTCACAGAACGCCACACAGGCTTGACCTTCAGTTTGAATTTCCTGATTTTACTAAATATAATAAGTACACTTTTACACATATTTAATTTGTACTACTATTACTACAACAATTAATAATAATAATAATAAAGACTAATAATGGCCTTTTTATTAAAATGAATAGGCCCATAATAATAATAATGCTTTAAATTGGACGTAAAAACGTATGCTGACTTCTAATTATTTCAAATCTAACTGAGAAATCTAACGATTTTGCACAAAGCAGTAAATGTTCAAATACATACTTTTTAAATATGTGTTACAAATTATAACATCCAGGCTGATAAAAACCTGCTTTACAGAATATTTGCCAGCTTTGTTCCTTCAGTGGTAGAAACAAATGAAAGAGATAAAAAGGAAAGGACTCTCTCCGAGGGGCAAACTGACCTCAAACTTTGATTTGCTAATAGACTGCATGCAAATTCCACCGGCTCTTCCCACGAAACGCGTCCATTCTAAGGCTTCGTAACAAGAGATGCAAAAATCCACCTGAATTTCCACCCCGGAATAATCCAAATCTTCAACGTCAAATGGCCTTCAGTGCTGTAATAAATACAAGTAAGAAGCCAACTGAAGCTTATCAGGACGTGCGCTGCCAAGCATCGGTCGTTACAATAACATAATTACACGAAATGCCGATTGGTTTCTTCCTGTGTTGTAAAACAGCTACGTATTTGTTCTGGCGGAATCCTTTGGGGATATTCAGCCTGCTATAAGGGGGACAGAAAATAAAACCGAGGCAGAAGAGAGAAAATGATAAAATACATCATCTCCTACTAAGGCGAGCTCAGTTGTGTACGCTACATTAGGTAATGAGGTACTGTCAGTGGCGAAATATAATTCTGCATTGTGATGGCGGTATGATAAAGCGAGATGATAATGTAGGTGTACCGGAGCTCAATATTTACCTAAAACAATTACAATGTTTTGTAAAGAGCACTTAGAGTTTTTATTTTATTTATTTCTTATTTTTTTTGTTGTGCGAAACTTATATTAAACTTTCTAGACTGAAGACTGGGTCCCCCGATGTAGAAAAATGCCTGAAGCGCCGTACCTTCTCCACATCATTCCTGCCTTATGATGCTTTAATAGCCTGGGACAGCAACATGCGGGTAGGAGTGCTGCTCTGGAAGCCTTTAATGCTATTCCGTTAGGCCCCGGGGCCTCGCGCCGCATTTAACCAAATCCGCAGCAAATGCCACCGCGGTCCACTCAGTCACTCCCACTCAAAGCCCACGAGAAAAATACATATTAAGCGTTTCGTGTTACACACAATACAAACATTCAGAATCCCATAAATCGCACTCCACGTCCCTTTAAAAGGACATGCAGTTTTAGCCTAATAAGCGAATCGTTCCTGGTTTCGTGTGCCCGTGCAGCCATCTGTGTCACAGTAAGAACCAGTTTCATCTCTTTCTTAATGGCGCGTCATCTTAATTTGCCGACTGTGAGCTCATGAGCACTTCGCTGCATCCATCCATTTATCAACCGACCACTTAATCCCGTACCGGGTCATGGAGAGCCTGAGGCTCATACCAGGAAGGAGGGCACAAGGTGGGAGAAGAGCGTAGAGGGACTGGCAGGTTATCCGCTATAATGTAACAAATTCCCATTGGTTTTGTAAGCGTCTCCTACCAATGATATTATTCCTGGTCCCTTTGGAGTGCTCCCATTTGTTCGCTACTCTCCAAGAAGCCATATCCGACTTGCATGTGCAACTTAATGGGACGACACGTCACCACCGGCGCTGAGAACAGGCTGGCCGCAAAACGGCAGGCTGACCTGCAGATTCAGGTAGGCCACGCGCTACCCGGAGGATTTTTTTATTCTCCGATTTCCTCGAGACGTCGGCACAGAGAAAGTGAAATGGGACACGGGGAGGGTGCTCTGGCCCCAGACGGCGTCATTGGTCAGCATCCTCCTTTGGCTGCTCTGAAGCACTATTACAGAGCCGCCCATTTCTCCACCGTTCCTCTGCCATGGCGCCACGCGCGGAGGACCTCGCGCCAGTTACCCGAGGACACGCATTCACTTGCCGTCTGTGGGCTGCGATCGGAGAACACCTGTTACGATGGGCTCTCCCAGAAAAAGCGGTCGGGGGGGGAAAACAAAGTATAATAATAAAAAAACATTGTATTCTCATTATGATTTAAATCAAACAATCTGTATTCTACATACGCAGTATCTGCAGTATTTTCAAAATATATACGGCAGAATGACAAATGCATAAAAAATTACAGCCAACCTCAGAAATAGTGAAATATCAATGCCAGTATGAAATAAGCGCTGGCAAATACCCCTGGACACGGTGCAGGCTGGCAGAGTGCTGCGATTTGTGAATCGGCTTTGCCGTTTTGATTCCTATTGACAGCCTTCAGTCGCCTTTAATTAAAATTAAAAAACTTGGGGGATGACGATTGTTAAATCGTTCAATAAAAAGGGCATGTATGTAGAACTGCCCGGGCCTGTATTTCTAATTGACGTTATAAAGAGCGTGGCTGAATCGCACACAGTGAAAATGTGAAGGCTGGCCATCGATTCAGACACCGCTACCCCTCTCAGACTGCTTCTGCCGTCTTTATTCTGAGCCTTATGGACTAATTGGCACCAGTGTTTTTTTGTGCTGTCCTGTTCATACGCACGCACACAGAAAACAAACTGCCCTGTTATTTCCAGGAGATCCATCAAAATGACGAGGATGACAATAATGACTTTTGTTCCACGGAATTATCAAGGGATGTGCTGTGTCTTCACTTTCATTCCACTTCTAAACGATGTTTCTCTCCGCATGATCGCTCAGCAGGTAGCACTGTAGGGTTTGCCCTGCGATGGACTGATTCTCCATCTGGGTACTGCCTTGTGTCCTATTCTGCCTGGGATACACTCCAGCCCCCTGCCCCCACCCCCAAAATATGGTCGGAAGATGAATGGGTGTCTGTATTAATGGTGTTATATATAGAGGTAGAAATCATTTAACAAACAAGCCCTCAGTGATCATGACGTATTCCCGCATGGTTCTAATCAACTCTACTGTAACGCATCAATATAGCAAACCGGTCAGGCTACTTTATACGCACAGGCTGTTAATAATTTCACAAGGTAATCCTTAATAAAATTTGTGAATGACACCTGAGTAGTTAGACGTTTTTAAATTTTGTTTTGTGCTGCTGGTTTTGCCGATGAATACTTGAGTGATCTTAGTCACCGTTTGGGTGGAAGCCCCTGGGTGTTAGAGGTTAGCATTGGGCTAATGATAAACCCCCCGCAGAACATCAAAACAGCTGATGAAAGGCGGCAGGGAGTTGGACAGATGCTGTACACAGCTGTCACAGGAACCGCGAGGTATCGATGGGTGTAGACTTCAGGGACGTCTGTAAACGTCTCTCTCTGAAACATCCCTTCTGAATGGACCACTGACTGCAGAAATGGACCATCTATCCAATTGCAGGGTTCAGAATTACGAGTGCAACAATTCATTGATTATAGTCGATATATCAGTTGTTAAGACCACGCATTCAGTGAAATCAACTAATAATAAATTAATAATCCGTCATAAAGCACGACGATACACCCAAACGCGGCCTAAAACAAAAAATAAATTAATTAAAAATCTCTCACACAAACCAGTCTAGAGACTCATCCTAGACAAGAGAACGATACATTACAGCACATTTTATCCAGTTTAATACACCTATGATCCTAGATTTTCAGAGTAATCTATACATATCCACAAACATTTCATTGTTGCTAAAGTTCAAATACAAGACATAATGCTTCCTGTGCGGACAATTACACATTAAGTTTTTTCCATCATATATGATTGATAAAATGAGAAATTAAACATTTATTACTTCTTTTTGAATTCAAAACGATTCCAAATCAGATTATGTCTCACTGAATTTGAAATATTGATCACGCGTCACTGAATCGAATCATATTGCATCGCAGTAACACTTCAAATATTGCCATCGTTGAATCGCCGCGTTGCAAAATCAAAATCGAATCACGGCAAAGTTTACAATTCGCACCCCTATTCAGCACACGGGTTCATATCCAGTGTCAATTTGGAGTTGGTTTTCACAGCCATGAGAGGTTCGGCTGATTACTGTCTACTTTACTGTGTGTGATGTTTGTGTGTGCTTGTGTATAAATGCTGTACAATAAACTAATTTCCAGTGATACTGTCAACTACCACTTAATTCCTGCAACCCTCAACTAGACAGACACAAAAAAACCATGAAAGGACTAAGAGAATGATAGTTGAATATTCTGACAACAGAGTGGCATTTTAAATATTACTCAAGATAAGCATTAAGGCATACAATCCATCCTACAGTGGCTTTCCACTGCTGATTTCTCTGATACATTTTTCACCTGCCAGCAGTTTATCATACACATCATACAGACTTGACTATTATTCAGCAGTTGTAGTGATAAAAATGAAAAGAGGGGGGAAAAAAAACTTTATCTGTTTCTGCCAGAAAACAGTGTCAAGCTGTTGATGAATCTGACAAGACTGCCCATCCTGTGCATCGGTTTGCATCAAGAATACAATGCAAAGAACCTCAAGGATTTTGAGTCTTCGTTTAAAGTAGAACGCATCACAAAACCTGTCTTTAAGCATAATATCAACTGTATGCAAATTATTCTTATTATTGACAAATTCGCAAGGCATCAATGTCACTACATGAAAAAAAATACAAGACATTTTGGCGACAGATGAGTTCTTCATTGTTGACTGTGGCTGCATTATAATAAAAACTCACGGCTGACAATCAATTCAACAACCGGTATCCACATTCTGAGAGTCGAGGCCATGCTTTTGGATACTGGCAATCAGGACATAAATAAAGAAAACACTAAATCTGTTCTGACCAACCAGGGTAAACGTCACAGCGATACTGTCTCCTGGCATTTACAAAGGCAACTCAAACACAAGCCCACATAATTAATGTGTATCGCCCCCCCCCGCAAGGTTGCGAGGCTGAACTCAGAGAGCATTGTTATTTTAAGAAACTTGAAATGACACCAGTTGAACCAGTTCTTTGAAAGCAATGCTCTTGCATTCACGGCATTATCAATTGGTGTGTTCTCAATTAAGTTTCACTTTCTTACAAAAAAATAAAATAAAAAATAAGACTTTCAGCTTATTCGTGTTTAAGTCTGGAGTCAGTACTTTTTCCAAACAGAAGCACAGCTGCGTAAGTTTCGCCCAAGAAAAAAAAAAGATCTTTGGGTGCCATTAGCAAAGTTGAAGGAAGCTACTTTAAGTAGCAGACGGTTATTATCAAATACACATGCCATGCGAAGGGAATGACATTTTAAAGCAATCAAGTACATTCGGCTAGGCCATTCCTTGTAGAAATGGCAATTATCCTGCGGAACTATGAAGTAAAAAAGAACAAAAGTCCTTTTTATGTAGACCTATAACTACCAACTAGTTATACCAAAGAAATCAGTTACAGTTGTGACAAAGAATAACGAGAACATAAAACGTTTAAACGAGGGGTGACTCCTTTTGATGGACTGGCATCTCATCCAGGGTGCACCCCTGCCGGTACAGACAGTACTGAGGTAGCCGGAAGAAGGATGCTTGGATGACTAAGAACAACTTTTTCACTCTGCAATGTAAATTGTATCAAATGTCGGCTCTAAATATTGTATTTTTTTATCATGACAAACAACTAAAAGTCTTTGAATGCTACACTGTTTTGTCTCTAAATATTATTATTGTGCAAAACAGATTAGTTCGGAGATTGTCGACAGTGCCATCGAAACAAATGACTAGCCGTAGGCTCACGCTATCCTAAAACACCAATTATGAATGTGCTGGGTGAGGGATTTACATATTCAAAAGATTTATTATCCAATCAGATTTCTGATATATTTGTTTTGTTTTGTTTTTTTTAGCCGTTTCATATGAATAGTACAATAAATCCAAGCATTAGAATGAAAATACAAGTAGCTCCAGGCACCCTTCGTAAGATTTCATGACAATATAATAGCCAGAATGTGATGAAATTCCAACAGCGAGTTAGCGATTGTCACTCCGGGGCTATTAAAACCCACTAACTTCTAATCAAGCCTCAGCTTTGAAAACAAGTAATAAAAGGGTTAACCAGATAAGAATGAACTTAGCATACCAGCTGATCCGATTTGCCTTGATGGCGGACATTAAATTGTACAGACTGCAGACACCGAAGGTTCTTTGAGAAACTTTAGCTACATTACTGCAGCATAAATCAACATCTCTGCGTGCAGGTCCAGAACAAAAAAAAAAAGCAATAATAGTGAAGGCTGTCCAGGCATAGCGGGATCTCAACTGTAATGCAGCTGTGTCTCACTAATGTGGCTAATTTCCTCAAGTAATGCATGATATTAGCACAAGCCGTTCCAGCAAGCGACATTCTGCATTCCGCGACACAGTGTGCTTTTCTCTAACAAAACGGGCAGTCGACACCGTGACCTTTCTAGTATACAGTATCTCAGCTGACTGAAAAACAAGAACAGAAACAAAATGCACAGAACAAATGCACCAGTTGAATCACCTTATAAACATTACAGATCAAGCAGGGTAATATTACATTAAGCACCTGCAACAAAAAATAAAAAAAGCAAGCTTAGACCATTATGTTTAATAAAATAAAGCCCCTTTAAATGCTTTTTTGTTCCATCTTACTCTTTTTTACTTCTGTTACCAGAAGGTTTACTTCTAACCCTTCTATTAGCATTGTTTTTGTCTGATATGAAACCAAAGTGAAAACGAGCCTTATCACTTCTTAATAAAGCTGCATAGAATTAAACTGTCTATATTTGCAAACAGATACGAATATTCTGCATATCTCCATCTATCCATCCATCTTCTAACCTCTTATCCTGGTTTGGAGGGGGGTGGGGGGGGGCGTCTATCCCAGGTAGCATGGGGCACTTTTTGACTTTTTCTGAATGGTTTGGATACCAAATAAATGCATATAAAAACAATAAGGAGGGGGGGCACACCAAGCGACGATCCCAATGCAGAGACCACACAATTACTTATGACCATTTTTATGCCCATTTCAGTTTTCGGATTTTGCAGTTAATTACCAGAAGCTGTGAAAAAGTTGTGCCAAAAATGTTGATGTTGCTGCGGTATACCCCGAATGCTCCATTCTCACTTAATACCCAGTCGGTGAAAACTAACGTTAACCTGCCATAAAACAGACGGCGATCCTGTGACAGACATCATGTGTCAAAGGAGCCATTTCTTGCAAAGTGGCTTAACCTTTTAACTGTGTTTAATAATTGTTCCGATTATCTAAAGAGTACTAACATGTGTGCTATATATGGTCTTTGAAATCCATAAGTCAGGAAGACCTTGGTGAAAATGTCGATACTACTGAGGAATCAAACGTCTGTTAATGTGAATGCCTGATTACATGTCACTAACTAGACACTTAATCACAGAGCACCGCGGCCTTGACTCTCCTTAAAGTGCATAAGTTAGACGCGCATAGCCGCCTTTAATCTGTCATCTACCCAATAGTGAAGCGCAGTGAACAAGTGTGCACAGGAAACGTAACATCCTTGCATTGTATTACAGAGCCAGAACGGGTTACTTTCTGAACATAGCGCAAAGCATTGCTTTACTTAAACCACAACCTGTAACTAACAAGTAAAAGGACAACCCGTAGTCAAGAATGTGTCTATGAAACACCAACATCATAATAATAAAATTAAAATACTGCTATTATTTACTTGGCTGCGCATCCAAGAAAAATTTCACATCGGTGACTTTCCAAATTTCTTACCAACATGACCGTCTTCGGAGCCAAACTAATTATATAACTGAATGGATTTGCTAATTGCTATCAGAGTTTTTTTTTTTAATTAATAAATAAAACGGCTAGACTTACCGTATTAATTCGCACTTATATTGCATGACTGAATTGTATTTCGTGAGAAAGTATGTCGTTGAATTACAGCTAGTGAAAAAGACAGTAACGCATGAGGAAGATATATTCTCATTATTTTAAAAATTTAGATACTTTGAGCTACCTAAAGGTACGTGTCAATAAGAAATCACTATGCACACGCGCCGCGTTAAATTACAGACGCATACATATGATAAATAACACTAATAATAATAATAATAATAATAATAATAATAATAATAATAATAAACGAGAAGTATTATTTAAAATTCCACGTACGTCTCGAAATTTATCCCAGCGTCCAGTGAGCCATTTATCATCCAGGAAATTGCCTCCGTCCGACCTGCATGCTACTCCGAGCAATTGACTGGCGACGACCGCACAGACAGATAACAAGGCTGCATTCAGCATCTGCAACACAGAAAGGCACAAAAAAGCCGTGTCACGGACTAACGCCGCTCCTAATACACTGCACGACTAACGATTTTTAAACAGGTACCTCTGTCTCACACGGGCCCGGAGAAGGGCGTGTGTTGGTTTTAATGGAGATAACAGTCACCTTGTGAGCGATATCAGCGCCGTACGCATGTAGCTGACCGGCCTCTCGTCCCTGCGAGCTCCGACTGGCGGCTCCTCAGCTTCAGCTGCCCGCCGGTGCTTCGCTCTCCGCACCGCGCGCAGTCTCGCTGAGGCGGACACGCGCTTAGCAACCGCCCCCTCCCTTCCCGCGCGCGCGTGCGCGTTCCGCTACGCACGAGGAGGGAAGGGGGGTCAGCGTGACCCCGTTATCGACGTACCGAAATGCCCTACACTGCGTCCTCCCTGTCGGCACGGAGTCATTTACGCTATTTTCCCCCCTTCCACATGTCAACCCATCGCCGTGGCGTGATTATTTATATTATGTAGCCGACATTATATTTTAATCTAGAACGACTTTAATATTGTTCAGCCACCTTGCCTTAGGCTACAACAATGCAAATTTCCCGGGACTTGAACTAACAACCTTCGGGTCTTTAACCCACCATACTACCTTTATCTATTAACCCGAAATACTTCTGTTCATACAGTTTTCACCTTATTAAATTATATTTTGTATGAGTGAATATAACATACTTTTATTTTAACCTTTAATCAGTTTTTCCTCACTATTCTATATATATATATATATATATATTTATTTTAATGCGATGGCATAAATCGGGTTTAATGGGCTATTAAAAATAAGGAAGACAACATTGTAATATTTTATTGTAGCAATTCCAGTCATTCATTTGCATTTTATCTAATATAATACAGAACAAAATAGATATCGATCATGCTTTTGCAAAGACGATAACTGATTACAGTGATTACCTTATAATATTATTTTTATACAGAGTTAATTAGTGGATCTCCATAGCTAAAGGGTAAAGACTTTCAGAGACTCTGGCACCCCCTGGTGTCTGACATTCGTTGACTCGAAGCAACACGCCAGCGTTAGCCATTTGAATAATAATCTTGATAGAAATAATTATATATATAGTTAATGAATAAATGGTTATTATATAAAAAAATTAAGGTTTAGACTGAAAAGAATATTCTCCTTTAAGCACGGCTATATAAACCATCCTGTCGACAAAATCGTACTAATTAAAACAAATACAGGCTAACTTATACCACGTTTTGCCTTGTTGACCATTTCATTGGATCTTAATAATCTTTCTGCTTATTTCTTGGATTTACCCTATTTATGATTTTTAATTAATTTCAAGGGGAACTGTCACGTTTACGTTGGAGGTTTACACTGGCTACATCAACAACAAATGTTATTTGATCATAAAAAATTTGCATATTTCATGGCAACACCTGTTTCCCTGAGATCAGGCGAATGTCCCATAACTATTCTTAGAACAGTCAAATTAATACTGAGATTATTAAGCATTAATTAGTTAGAAATATGACTAGTTAGTATTCAGTAAAAAAAAAAAAGTTTTAAAATTTTATTCAACGCGAGGATGATTATTCCTCTCTACATGAAAAGAACTTTATCATATGCTTTTTGAGTTGTTCATGTTTTGTTGTTGCACTCTCTTAATAGAGCCGCAGTAATTAGATGAAAGTATGAGATGAATCAGTGATTCCTGATTGTCACATCCAGTTAAGAATACAGTTTGGTAGTTATCTGCCATAGACATGGCTGTAACACAAAGCCATGTTCACCCCCAGAGGATTTCAGTGATTAATCACCCACACCTGCACTCACTGTATTAAAGTTCTGTCTCTTCAATATCTTGACATTCCAATTTTGGTATTTTTGGTTCTAATTGTCTGCCAATTGTGATACCCATCGTAAATGGGTGCTTGCGTCTTTCTTAACCATCTGATCTACGTTCCTCACAGAATGAGTTCACGGGCTGCACTCTTCCCGAGCTGCATTCCAAGACCGGCTGCATCACAGCCACGTGACAAGGCTCCTTCAAATCCACACTCCTTTTGCCGAGTCATGAAGGATCCACCCCAATATATCCCAAGATTCTTTGCACAGAGGTAAAGTGGGTGTGTCCCGGCTAGCCAATAGGAGGAGGGCTTCATGATTCAAGGGTAAGGGTGAGAACAGCTGGTGTTAGCCAGACCTTCCCATCTGACAGCACTCTCCGTTCAACCTTCGAAGAACGCACCTGCAAAGGCTATGCCTTGGTAGACTATCTCCTTTCAAGGATGCAGTCCCTGAATTCGGACACAGTTACAGTCAAAGACCCAAATCTCGTGAGCACTCAATCAGTCCACCGAGGACTGTCAGTTGCAGAGGTCAGGACTGACAGGCGGAAATCCTGGGCAGGAGGCTGCGTACAGATCAGGGCATGTCATACTGTCTGTGGCTGTGTACTGGGTTTGGGACCCGAGCGGTGAAGTTTGTCTTTCTTTACCTATGCCCTGCCGCCGTGACAATGATGTATGACATTATCCTCTAAGAATTTATGACTTTTTTTCATCTAGGTAACAAAAGATAACACCAAAAAGGTAAAGCTAAGGGTAAAAACAATGCTGACAGCTTTGAAAATATTCACATTACTCCTTTCTAAAATAGCTGCAAATAAATAACATAACATTGTGCAGTCAGATACTGGCCATCTAGTGTCAGGGTGGGAAACCACAAAACCAGTTTTATTTCCCACTATCCTCTTAATTAGCATTGAATTATTTGCGAGATAAACTGACCATCAGGTTAAAGTCAAGTAAAGCTAAAAAAAATGTATTTGCATTAAACTAAAAATATGGAGAAGGAATACACAAGGTCAAAATATAAAATGCACTTCAAAAATATGTATTTTAAATGTCAATTTAAAAAACGTTCTAATCAACGAGCATTAGCTTCTAAATAATTATGATTCCAACGCAAATGTATTTGCTTTTGTTTATATTTTTGTAGGAATTGTTAATAGAAGAACAGACAAATACGTTTTTAATTTTTTTTTTTACCTAGTAGGAAATTGGCGTAATACTGAGGTATGAAATAAGTCAACCACCTACTATGTCTACATTAATGTCAGTCAGCTAACATAAAGAAGGAAAAGAGTAAGAGCAGGAGGACAGCTGCAGCCCCCTCCCCCGACAGGGCCTGCAATGCCGCCGCCCCCCCCCCCCCCCCCCGCCTCCCACCAACCCCCCCCCATCCGCGCAGAAGGGAGAGGAAATAAACAGGGCTGGGGTTTACTGGTC
>JAABNY020000050.1:537193-554562 GCA_015164015.2 Brevimyrus niger
CCCTACTCCGAGGCCTGTTCATTCCGCACACCCGCCGGCAGTGCCCGGCGGAGCCCATGCCACGCATCTCCACTCCCCCCCCCCCGCCCACCCCCCCCGCACCTCCGCATGCCTGTTCTGTGACATCTAATGGGCTGAGCGGCACTGCCTACTTGTTAATGCAAACAGCCTGCTCCTCCGAAAAGCGATTTACGCGGCCGCAAATAAATACATACAGCATGAAGATAGGGGTCAAGAGGTTCACTTATTGTTAGGCGGAACACTAGCATGGATAAGGTCTGTTTTCTAATCGATTTTGAATGTAATGCGACTGCTGATGCTTTCCCCAGACGTGTCAGTTACGGAATCTTAGATGCAGCCGCGTTCCCGAGATCCCCGCACGCGGCAGAGTCCACAGCCTACGGGGAACGGCGCAATAAAGAAAAAAACTGTCCAGTCAGAGGCAGTTCTGAAGGCAAAAACGCCCTCTTAAGAGATGAAAAGGTCTAAGGAGGATGGACGGATTCGTAAAAGCTAACAGGAAGGCCGCAAGTGCAAAAAAAAAAAAAAACTCGGTAAAACACATTCATCCTCGACGCAGTATGAGAGGCAAAAAGTGGGTCCGACCCAATATTAGCTATGCGTATCTAATAACTTAGCCACTGATTGTGTATTACAAAAATACAAATGAAAAAAACAATAGAATATATACACAGAACAAACAAAATTATAATTGTATTCTTGTCCAGGAAAAAAGAGATGACAAGATGCCAGTAAGTCTTCGAGACACCTCAAGGGCCACAACAGCAAGGTGACCAAAACACCATTTTCCACCTTAGAAACATAGCTAAGGGAGGACCAATTATAAATCAGAAAGATGCAGCAGAACTGATTCATGCTGTTTTCTCATTCGGACTCTGTAATGCACTTTTTACTGGCCTCCTGAAGAAAATCACCGAGCGACTACAGCTAGATCAGAATTCTGCCGCCCGGCCGTTAACCAGAACAAAAGAGGAGAAAACACACTGGTGCAGTTTCAGCTGCTCCACACTGGCTACCAGTAAAATAACGAATTGACTTGAACGTCCTCCTACTTATTTGCAAAGCCGTTAATGGAGTAGCACTTAGCGATGCTGCTAACTCTATTGTTTACTATTTGCCTTCAAAAACATTGAGATCACCTGCTGCTGCTCTGTTAAAAGTTAATAGCGACCGGATGAAAACTGGAGAGACAGCATTTGTCAATCATGCCCCTAAAACGTGGAGCACGCTACGCATAGACGTCAGGGAAGCTAGCCCATTGCATATCTTTAAAAGAAAGTTAAAGATGTATCTCATGTTGTTGTTCGACACAACAATAATAGATGCTTTATTGATCCCCGTGGGGAAATTGTCTTCACGCCTCCCTCAACTAGCTCTGTGTAGAGTAAGCTGTCCGTGAAGGCCAGCCATCCGTAGCAGCGCCCAGGGAGCTGGGGGGTTAAGGGCCTCGCTCAAGGACCCACAGATGTGCTGAGGCTGGGCTTGAACCGGCAACCTTCTGATTACAGGCACACAGCCCACTGAGCCACACACTTCATCTGCAAATGAAACCTGTGATGTACAGAATTTGTGGTGAATTCCCCTCAAGCTAATATACAAATATAAAAAAATACAATAAAAAAATACCAGTAGCTATTGTATGACTATAATTCATATATTATGTTTGTATGTGTGTGTGTTTATATGTATATATATATATTTTCACACACCACTCTTAGATCCTGGTTCTGCTGTCAGAGGCTACACTGTGCGACAGGCTACTTCCAGGCTCAAGGTTTCTAAGACTGCAATACATAAGAATAAGGTGAAGCAGGAGACACTGGGAACAACCAGAAACCAGCCAGAAAGAGGGCAGAAGGGACTTTCTAATGCCAGAGATTAACTTATCGGACAGTTTCTCATGAATTGCAGGACGACATCAAATGACCTTCAGGAGGAATGGGAAACATTAAGTGCAGGTGTGAAGTGCACTGCTAGGACAGTTTGTAACAGGCTCCTAGAAGCCGGACTGAAGTCCCACAAAGCAAGGAAGAAGCCCTTCATCAATGAGAAACAGGGAAGAGCCAGACTGCAGTTTATAATATATATACATATGCATATGCTGTGTGCGTAATTTTTTCCACGGCTGTACATCACACACACACACACACACACACACACACACACACACACACAATGTAATAGAAACATAATCTACATATTGTCGCAATGGTGCGGCGAGCAAGCGGGGGAGGCGAGAGCAGTTAGGTTTGAGGAAGTGACGGGGTTTATTGGTCTGAACGGACAGGGTACTCATAAACATGCAGACGTTAATGACGGATCTGGGATACACGGACTGAGACACGGACTTAATACAAAAGACAGGCTAGACCGAACGAGCAACAGGTGAACACAACCGGGCAACAACAAGAGGTAACGAGGTGGGCGTGGCACACAGCAAGGATCGTACGGAGCAGGGCGTGACACATATAATCTGTGTGTGTGCATGTATACATACCTTGGATATTAATGAGAGACACAGACTTAAGCTGTAATATCCACACCTGCAACGTGCATAAAATCATGGAGATTTTTGACCGCTGAATATCGGCAGTTCGAAGGAATGAAACCATTTTGCCATGACATGATCTGCGTCCTGATTACACCCATCGAACGCTAAACAAACGTAAAGGAAGTGAACAACGGTTATATTTAAAAACGACCTCAAAATTCAGTTACTGTATCTCCAAGACGGTGCAGGCTCTCACTCTGTTTCATTCCCTGCCGATTGCCTGTGCCTCTCACGGTGGATTAATAAGAACATTAAAACACATGGCGGTAACTAAAAGAGCCGTTGGCCCATCGGTCTTTCATAAGCACTTATCCAGTAGAGATTCCCAGGGAGCCCAGTAAGGCCAGGGCTTAAGGCAGGGGACACCCTGCATGGGAGTCCAGTCCATCACAGGACACGGGCTATTTAGAGCCAGCAATGTAAATGAGGACATCGACCAATGTGGAACAGCAAAATAATAATTACCTCATTCATAAATGTTATGTGCTTTGTTGTTCACCATCAACACTTCCTTTCAGGAGTGAAATCCCACTTCCAGCAACAAAAATGCCATTGAATTCCACTGAAGGGTGTGGAATCTGGATTTTGGAGAGGAAAAAAAAAAAGAGCAGAAAATAGTTATATAATGTTTATTGCTATAAATTTCGATCCGTGTTCAGGTGTGCCAAATGCGTCGAGGAGGAAAACCACCCAGCATGCAGTGGTAATTATAATGCAGCTATCTAAGAGAAGATGATTGTAATTTGCACGAAAATGCAGAGTAGGCTGGAAGGAAGCCCAGGGAAAAAAAAGAAAAGAATTGAACTAACAGGTGTGGACAGGTAATGACAAACTTGGCCTTAAAGATGTGGGAAAGACGACTTATCACTGCTTAATTAGAGAGAAAGGAAATGTACGGAGAGATAAGGATTCAAAGAGGCAGAAAATGGTCTGTCATAATAAGATGATTAGAGCAACCAGGAATGGAGTGGATTAGAAAGGTTCTTTGATTCTAGAATTCTCCTGGGGCAAGGTTCTTTGTTTCTATTTGAACGCTGTCAGGTAGAGGTCAGATGACAAAGAAGACTGAAAAATCTGTGTCCTTCATTTTGGGAATGCATGCTTGCTGTTTGCTCTTCGCTGTTCGCTGTTCTTAAAGCATCCAGTGCCAATGTGTGAAGTGGATTCTGTTAAAAACACTGCAGCTTTTGGTCCCCCAATACTAACCTACTAAAATGCGAACGGCTCAACAGCCTGGCCTTCTGGCGCTCAGCTGTCACCGTCTTTAACATCCTGATATAAATACTAACAGTAACATTGGACACACTGTAATATAAATGTATTTAATATTTGTAGTATAAGTAAAGATTATACATTATTGTCCTTTTAAAAAAATCTTTTTGCATTGTTGAAAAATCAAATAAGAGTCAGACTTTAGCATGAAGACGCTGGTATTGGTTTTTTAAGTATTCTGGATTCAAGTGGACAGTGGAAGACTTTTTTTTTTCCCCATAAGAGGAGCAGAAAACTACAAACTCTTACAAACTGAGTACTCAAGTACTGTTCCATTTGTAGCTCATACAGGGATATAATTGTCAAGTAATATTGTATTTTTCAGCCTAACAAAGAATAAATTGAAATATCATAGCATTGAGTGCTTCCAAAAATGCAGTGTTTCATTAATTGCCGTTGTCACCAGCCAAATCTGGGAGTACTGCATCACATAGTCATACTTCTTATGTATGATTGAATACATATATGGACACAGCGTCAAACCTTCATACTAATGTCATCAAATAGGAAAACAGGTTGTATTTCAGCATAAATATTTCTACAGCTTGATTGCTTACCGTCAATATAACATTATTGTAATTATTCATTTAGCATTAATATTAATGAAACGGAACCATGAAACAAATATATCACAGCTGTTTGTTCATACAAATGGCACAGTGAAATCCACCTGACAATGCATTGTCATTTATTTGGAATTTATCTGTACAATGCAAATACCTACAATACACTTTTACATTAAAAACAAGGCTGTTTTTTTACCATACAGCACTGATCCTGGCACCTTTTTACATTGTGGTTTTGGTCGAATTGTTCAAACTTATATAGTCTAGCGTAGAAGTGCAGCAGAACGGACAGTCCTAAAAAGCCATCAACTGCATCATGAAGAGAGAGACTTGTGTGCTCTTTTCTAAAACCGGAATTTCATTTTATAACAAGGTAAATGAATGCCCCTGGTTGCCATGGATACCGGAACAAGCCTGGACAGGGTGTTGGCGGTATACTATGAGAAAGCTAGCTCCGACTTTGGCAGTATTCTGGGTTCAAGTGGACTGTGCAAGGACCAGAAAACATTAAAGTCTTGTTTAATAACACATTTTCTGATGTAGCCCATATTGAGAGAAAATTGTCAAGTAATTTTATCTTTCTCGTCCCAACAAAAAATACATGACGCAATGTTTTTAAAAGTGAAATGATTCCTTATGTCTTATTCATACATTTACATCATGCGTTTAATACATATAAATACTAAGATACTGAATGTGTTTTGTCAGTTTTCTTCGACTATCCATCCATTCATTTACTATATACCCGTTTGTCATATGCAGGGTCGCTCGGGCCTATACCCGACAATACGGCCGCCATCCACACAGATATTCACACTTACAGAAAACTGGGGAATAGTTTTATTCACCTACTCACTCACTCACACACGCACGTACACACACACGCGGTTATAAATTAGCTTGTTCTGTACATAAATCCACTGTGATTCTCTTATTGAATCATAACCGAAGTGATTCATTGTCGTTTATATCCGTTCCATACAGGCAATTATTTAAAAACATAAAAAAATTAAAATAATAAAAATCCCGCAGTAGCCCGTAAAATGTATTTATTTGTTAGGTTTGGCAGATTTTGACAGTCACATGAAGTATTATATAAATATACTTCTACAATGCTGAAAAATAGAATCCTTTCTCATCAATAAAATGGATTTCCATTAATCGCTCCGGTAACCAACAAGGGCGGACTGATTGGCAGGATTACCGTCTTATGAAAAGTCAGGCAATCCTGCCCTCTAGTGCTGCACGAATTAGGTTGCAGGTGTCTCTGTCGTGAAAACTAATAGGTTAGGAAGTAAATGATGATAGCAGATCATACTTATGACACCTACATTTACATTAGTTGCACTCCATATGCAACGCTTACATAATCTGATAAATGAAAATAACGAGATCCGTGTCAGCGTGAGAGAGATTAAGACTTAACTGTAGATTTAATGGAAAAAAAAAACATGTATTTGGTCTAACATTTCAGTAGCTGTAATACATTTATTATTGCAGTTCAACACTTAGTACATGAAGTAACTTAATTTAATGATAGAATAAGAATTGATATTTCAAGTTCCATAAATATGCATGTTACCAACAGATGGCGCCAATAACACAAAAACGGACTCTCAAAATGAGAAAAATGTTTTGGCATCTCTTGAAAAAATGCTTCCGTAGGCTGGCTATGCAGCCTTTGCCTATTTGAATACCTTAGCACTGTTCACCAAGAACCAAAGTATGAAGGAAATGGTTGAAATAACTAGAATCCCGATGAAAACCAAAGTGTTATACGATGGATACAAAATAGCGATATTTAAAAACCATGCAAACTCTATTGTCAATATTATATATTAAACATATTTGACTTTGTTAAGAGGGCCAAATTCAAATTCTCACCAACACCAACAGGATCAACTCCAAAATGCAATCTGCGGCAATTGAAAAGGGTTATTTTTAACTTGTAAAAGTTGTGTTTTACAAAATGGTTTGCATAGTTCCATCTGTCTTCCAAAAGTCTATCTGGTACAGCAGGATTCTGCAATTCCAGTCCGGTATGGCCATAGTCCAACACAGTTTGCAGATTTCCCCGCTCAAACCCTTCTTAATACCAGGTCGTGTATGTGTATTTGAGCAGGGAAATCTTTAAACTGTGTTGGAACCCCACAGTACTGGGTATGGGTGAGTCCGGAGCCCGTCCAGTAAAGCAGAGGGCAGAGGGACAGGACGCCAATCTGTAACAGGGCACACGTCATATGGGCATCATAGACTCCATTCTGCCCCACTGCATGTTGGGGGGAGGGGCAAAAATCATTGTAAGAACATGAAAACTCCAGTGAACACAGTGGGTGCTGGATCTGTTTCCTTACACCGGGAGTTGTGAGGCACTCTCACGAAAACCAAACAAGACAGTCCATTGTAACAAACAAACACTTCTGCCGATTGTAGTATATTCCCGCAGCCAAATTACCAACTACAGCATGGAGTTCAACTTTACTGAAAAATCATCCATGTCACTCATCTACGTTATGCATAATAGGTTTGCAATCCATTGTAAAACCAGTGAGGATCCCTGCCTGTTTCCTTGAGACTTCATTAATGCGGAACTGCACCATGCTGGTGTAGTTCAAGTCTCAGGGAGGCATAAATGCTATAAAATGCAAATAATCGCCTCAGCAAAATACTGACAACACCTGCCATTTATTAAAGAAAATTTACTATATGAAACTGTTTGTGAAGTGTTCCTTTAAGTCAGCCATTTAACGTGATAACATTTGAGACACAACCTGAATCAGCTAATGTAAATGATTAACAAAGGCTTTTAACAAATCATCACTCTATATCAGCTACATCATATTAAATATTTAGAAACACAGTCCAGCCTTCGGACCTACAGCATCCATATAACTTCCGTCTCACTCTGTTCACAGACATTTCAGTTTGGGTATCTAGTTTAAGTATCAACGGTTGATTAAGAATTGATGTGGATCTCAAATGTCCCACTTGATACTCCCAGCTACTCTGGGACACTCAGGTACAGTGGGGGAACAGTTTACTTTTTGGATGAGCAACTTACAATAATAACCACTGAGGAATACTGACAGAAAAGGTATTTAAAGAGGCCACTCATAAAGAGCACTAGTAGGAGTTTGCAGGATTAGATTGCAAAAGTACAGTCTTGCTGAAAGTTTCAGGATAAAACTATTCAAATATAGAAGAGGCCACTGTTCTTATTATGGAAATTGCGTAATCTGCATCTTTGGAATCATTCCCAACAAAGTCAGCTCCTTCTTTTATCATCGTTCCTAAAAAGCTATTGCTCTCTATTCATCTTTGATCAGCCTAAAGTCTAAAATTCAGGCGACTCACTGAAGAAAATAAAATTGAAATTCTTCACCGTCATTTTCTTCCATTCAGTTCTCCTAGTGATGATATCTGAATGTTCTGGAAAAAAACTCCAGCCTGGCTTCTCATTGATGAAGGGCTTCTTCCTTGCTTTATGGGACTTCAGTCCCACTTCTATGAGCCTAGCCGTGTCCTAGCAGTGCACTTCACACCTGCACTTACCGTTTCCCATTCATTTTGAAGGTCACTTGAGGTCATCCTCTGATTTATGAGACACTAACAGTAATAAGCTAACAGTCATCTCTGGCATTGGAAAGTTGCATCTGCCCTCTGCCCGGCTGATTTCTGGTCACTCCTATCATCTCCTACTTCACCTGGTTCTTGAGTACTGCAGTCTTTAAGCCTGGAAGCAGCCTGCCACACAGTGTAACCTCTCCCAGCAAACTGCAATTAAATCTGGATTTAAAAAAGGCATTTTAAAAATGGATTGCGCTCTTAATTTTTTCCCGAGCTGTTGCTGCACTGAACAGATTTACACAGCAAACCAGAGAATCCATTTACTGCAACCACATGGACTGCAGCTACAGTTAACCAGCCCAGCCTGATTTAGTTTGGAAAGTTTAGTTGGAAAGTTCTAGCAAGATAATCCCAATGTAATTTCCTTATACAGCATCTCACATTTTGTTTTATTATTTTTGGCAATTCATCCTATTTCCATTCATAATCATATTGTTTCAAATTATCAAGACACAGTATTCAAACAAAACTGCACCACTGAAACCAGCAAATGATATAAACTCAAAAGACAATAAAGAACATTGTGATTCCTTTTAATAGATCTTCTGAACAGCTTAGCACAATAAGCATTGTGTTTTTTTCTTCCAGTGGGTACAAAATGCTGGATAGCTTACTGATGCTTACATTATGTCATGAACAGGACTATTTATACAACAATTTTTCTATCATTGGTTCCAGTCAAACTGGAGTCCTTGTTGCCTTGCAGCCCACAGAGTTAATCACGAGATTGACACTTTATTATAATGTTAAACTACTGTAAGAACCTTCAATATTCTAATGTAGCTAAAATGCATTAATGGCTAATTTGTTATATTCAGTTGAAACATAGGTTTTCATCAAATTAGGCTACACAGTGGTTAACCCCAAACCACATCTATAATTAATCTTATACATGCTTTTCTCTGCCCGTCAATTAGCATTAAGTGGTTAAAGAAAACATTTGTGTCAGGGCTACTTCAGGAGTATCAGAAGCCAAAACATTGCTTTTAATGTTGCTAACAACACGCAAATAGAGCATCCCTGTATAGGTGTCAGTCTCAATATTTGACATAGATAAAACTTTGATAATGACATGCTTACGAATTGTGGCAAAAGGCCCATGGGTATAGTGTCAAGACACTTACAATGATTAATTTTAACAATGAGTTTATTATAAATCAGTTAATCTTTCTTCCTAATAATTGCACTGAAAGTCATCTTTTACAGCTTTCATTTCACCTGTCACCTGTTTATTAATAAGCAATGACCACCTTGAAAATTAAAAACAGGAGACGGGCTACATCCTTAGATAAAAGGGTGGCAACTGAATCCATCCATCCATCTGTCCCTCCGTCCATCCATCTTCTGTAACCACTTGTCCTATTCAGGGTCCAGAGCCTAACCCAGAGACCACAGGTGCAAAGTAGGAAACAACCCAGGATGGGGTGCCAACCCATCGCAGTAGCAACTGAATATTGAATATCGACCAATAAAACTAAGAAGCAATGTGATGACTCAAGGCATTTTTTTTTCCGCCCCCCCCCCTCCCCCCCCGAACCACGACCCCAAGAAGCGATAGCAGGACAAATGGTCTGTGTTGTAAAGAAACATTTGTTACAGCCTATCAATAAGTCATTGTTAGCACTAGAGCTTGGTAGCCTGTCTTTGCCTCCAGTGGTATGCATCCAGGGGCGTTGTGGAAGGCGTCACGACAGAGCAAAACTGAACACAGAAAATGTAAAAGTTGTAAGAAGTTATGAAGGGAACCTATTTTTATTGCATAAGTGTGCGTAGACTATAAAAGTATATTACGCACTTCATAGAGATTTTGCATGTAGTATATACAATACTACTATAGATACCAACTTGGCAGAGAAGAAAGGATTGCTATTTCTTAGTTAATAAAATGTGCAACAAATAGGTAGACGAGAATGTCTTATTAGCGATTAGATAGTAAGTTTGCTAGTTATTATAGTTATTACTATTATATATATTATTATTGTTGTTATTTGGGTGCCGTTAAGTTGATTTGAACACCAAACAGGCATCATTGCTCTCCCGGAATGTTCTGCTGGAATCTTCAAGGTCCCAGATGACCTCCTGCTCACAGTTGTGATGATTGAGTCCCTCCACCTTCATCCTCGTCATCCTCCTCTCCTGTACCACATTCCCAAGGGTTGCAGACTTCCCTAGTTTACTGGGTCTTTGCATAATCATGCTCCTTATGAAAAGTCTGGATTTATCCCTTTGATTTGCTCCCATTGTATCTTCGCTCTTTATCTTAGTTCTTAGAGATGCTGCATTAGTGATGTTTTGCTAACTGGGGTGAGTGTCCTCAATAGTTACTTTTTTCAAGGGATACATTGTGCTTGGAGAAGTGTGTGTGTGTGTGTGTGTGTGTGGTGGTTGTTGCTGCACGGTAAATTTTACCAGCCCACACACCAGTATGCCAGATGGCCAGTCTAGCCCTGCTTTTGAAGAATTCATCACAGGTCTGCCAAATGTTACTCTGTAATGTCTCCTGATGCCTGGATCCCAGATCCGAGGAGAAAAGATCTGCCTAGCATCTGTGACTTCACTATCAGGACGAAAGTTAGCTGAAGTGGTCATAACCTTTGTATGCTTCAAATTTATCTGAAGTCCCATCGTCCTATTCTGATTTTTAGCTATCCTTATAAGTTTCTTGAGACGATTCATTTTTTCATACAAATATGGAATAATCAGCAGATTGAAGGTTGTTGATGTTTCATCCACTAATCCTGATCCCACAACCATCTACTACCAGTCCAGCTTCGATGCTGTACTACGACGAAGTTATTGTTACAGTATATTATATGACAGTGAGTTACTTAGAGCTATCATTTAAATAAGTTCAAGAAATAATGTCAATAAATTATTTCACCTATGATTTAGTAGAGAGTTGAATTTTACTAAGTTACTTAAGCTAAATAAAATAAATTTGATGATGAGGGTTGGGGTTCCATTAATTTTGTTATGATAAGAATGTATATATGCGGTTTACTACACACAACGTTCGCTTTTTCGTGTAGAAGGGGTGACGTCAACAACTTCTGACCCATACTCACTACTCTGAAACAGTGTTCGCAATCGCAAAATTGAAAATTGTCTGACCAAAGTACAGCATTAATGATGGAGGAGACTGGTGTAAATGAATACAACACTAATTAGTCAAATGTATTCAAAACCTGTAGGTTCTCGAGAAAAACTAGTCTCGTCAATAAACGGCCCAAATAAAAAATGGTCTCAAACGTATTCAGTACTCACAAATACCAAATAACACCAATTTCTTAGCATGAATACTGACTTACAGCAATCAGTAAATTATTATCAGACAATAGCAATATAAAGTCTAAATAACGTGCCACTGTAACTCATGTCTAATTGTGACATTGAGATTTAAGGTGAGTAACGCAGATATCTGCAACCCATATTTCTGTAACAGTCATTGAAAACGCTACAACAAATGATACTGCTCAAACACAAACAATTAACAATAGCTGCTGAACTGCGACCCATGCAAGGCGACACAGCGGGGTTTAACTTGGCAGCAGAATTGATTGTGTTTTACTGTTGGTCAGCAGGTGGCAGACATTCCCAAGGAAAAGCACGTTGCAGTAATGTGTTGAAAAAAATCTAGACTGGTGAACAATCATGCAGTATACAGTAACCAATTATATAATGTGTGGCTGTTTAAGCGACACTTATTCCCGCAAGTATTTCTGGTCAATAAATGAAATAGAGAACAGCTTTATCTTTTTTCTTTATCATTGTTTCTCTTTCTTGTTTCTGTTTATCTTTGTTTCCTTGCGTACCACGTCCGTCCTTCCATCACGAATACAGATGTGCTGACACAAACTACACATGCATTGTTAGAACCATTACTGGTTTTAAAACTGTACTCTTTTGATACATGAGCTTCTGCACCAATCAAAGATCGAATCAATTGTAGGTCAAAGGTAACTTCCTGGAAGTGACCGTTGGGGTACGTGTAAGGGCTGTTGAATATCAATTTATTTATCTTTTACCCCAAACTGCATACATAATAGAATGTAGGAGTAAAATGCTGTCATTAAAGTGTATAATGGAAAGGATCCAGAGTAGTCATCAGATCGGGAAGTGAAAATGCATTGTAGTTTGAGGTGGAATTACATATACATGCTGGAATGTGCTCCGTGCACGCGAGGAATTTTATTTTTATCATCAGCAACGCCAATTAACTTGAAAAAACACACATTTCATTAATTGAATCGTAAACAACATAAAAGAATGCAGCCCACTGTCCAATACATCCATGGAACTAGGAATGTCACTGTTTATAAATGCAGTACGTGCTTGTGTCGTAGGCCTAACCCATCAATGCTATTCTTATAGTTTTATTCCGTTAGCCCTGCCTATCCCATCCAGCAGTAGCACACTATGTGAATGTATTGTGTTTGAATATATACTTTTTTTTTTACTCCCAATCCATTGTTTTGGCTATAAAACAATCCTGATACGTGAATAAATAGCAACCCAACTCACATAAAATATATGCACCCTATCGCTCCTATTATCCCCCCTTATGAAAACAGCTCAAAGTTCCAGGAAATGCATGGACTGCTGATGGCAGGTATATGTATTGGGGATCTGTGGTAACCAGTAAGCAGCTCCGGTCTTTGGGTTGTTCAGTGTCAAACGGTTAAGAGGACCATAGTGTACGTTTTTTTTTTTTTTACCGTTCATTGTTAAACAAAAAAAAAAAGAAAAAAAAAAACTCCGCCATTCCCTCCGGCGGCTCTGCTCCGCCTCCTTCAGGCAGACGGAGTTTGATCCCGAGCGCCGACCTTTGGGAAGCGAGCTCATACTGGTAACAGGTGGCTCTCGGGCCGCACGGGGAATATTTAACTGGATATACTTCCATAACTTGAAACTTTGGCGCGTTTCGGGGAGCTGACTCAAAATAATCGCCAGTCCAGGTCAACTAACAAGGTAAGGAAGTGATCGGGAGGGAGGTAGGTGGGTGTGGGTGTGGGTGTGGGGGGTCGGTAGGTCCACCTGCGGACAGATCCCGGCCGGCGCGGAACCGCGGGTTACTGAGCCCGGTGTACCTTTCTCTACACCCGGAGCGCAACTTCTGTCTTCATATTCAGATCGCACGGAAAACTCGAGTGACTAAGTGGAGGTGAATTATAAAGTGTTTGTCATAATCAGCATCATCATCATCATTATTAATATTAGTAGTAGTACTGTAATAATAGTTAGCAATAATCATAATTTATAGTATTGTGTAGTTCGTGCGTATTTGAATATGGGGTTTATTTCGGCTAGACTACCTGACTGCGAAATGTTTAATGACACATACGCATAGTAAGGAGATTTCATACTGTCGCGTCGTCCTGTGTGACACAACAAAACACACATCAATTCCCTTTTACATAATGGGTTTCGGTTAAACAGCAGCACCTGGGCGGGGTGGGGCGTCCTCTAGAAAAGAATAAGAGAATGTTCGAATATGTTATATGCCACGAATATGGTTCTGCGGCCACGCCATGGAGACGGCTACCTTTTCTTTTCATGTTGAAAGAATTATTTCGTTTTATTGAATTAGCTTGTTTTGAATCGTATGCGCGATGTCTGGCTAAAATATGATGTGGTTATGTTTGCATGTTGTTCACGGTAGTCGGAGTAATAGTTTTAACAAGCCTCTCACTTCAAGTGTTAGGTGGCAAAACAATACATTTACATTTTTTGTATATCTGCGTGCTTGTAAAATGAAACGGGATGCTGTTACTTCTGGTCTATAACTATTAGGTAAATTATACACCCTTTCGGTGGGGGTGTGAGACGGAACACGTGCGAAAATTTTCGGTGAGACACGGATGCAAGCAAAACTATTGCAGTCGCGATGCAATCTCCTCTATCTTGGACTTGATGTAGGTGCTTTGCACAGTTTACGTCCGTACGAAAAGCAAGGAGCTGAATCCAGTCCGACAAGTTTAAGGACTTACACCTAAGCCATGGGGGGCGTGGTTTGTCCCGCTGCCCCTGTTCATTTTTTGTCATCTGGGAAGCCATGACGACAAATGACACCTGACTGTGTGCAATACCTTCTTAAACTGGGACTGCTGCGAAGCGGCAATTCTGTAATTTTGCTGACTGAGCTTTGTTAATACTTTACACAAACCAGCTGGCTTTTGTCTCACTTCACACTAGTTCACATACATTTGAATATATCAAGATTGCGCTCAAAAGTTATGCAGCTCAAAGGGCTTTGTTTTTGAATATTCAATAACTGTAAGGACCAGTATAGTGTAAACTCTGCAGATTGCAGCTGAAGTATTTAATATGGATGTACTTGGCTGATTAGCTAGACTGGGGTAATTGCTGCTGCATTATGAAATAAACTGATTGTACCCTAAACTGTATATAATAATAGAAATATTTGAATAAACCTGCAATAAAACTAAACGTTCACTATATTTAAGAAATATAGTGCAAATTGTTAATTTTCATTTACCTTTGTAACTTATCTAGATTATATAGTGGATAAATCACAACTATGATATAAATGTGCCTTATTTAATGTCAAAAAATCTTAACAGGCCTTGTTTTTATGAGAATCATAATTTCTTACAATTTAAAGAATGAATACTAGGGGGTTGACTAATTGTTACGTAATAAAAAGTAAGTCAGGTGCAGACCTATCTAAAGTGCATCCTGAGGTTTTTATAATAAAAATGGGTTTCACAAATCAATCAAATAATAGAGTAACAAAACAATGCAAAATTAAAACAAATCTATGTAAACAATATGTGGTTATGATGAAGTATTTGTCAGTGGTGGTGCTGTTGTCTCTGCCTTTCCTTGAGTATATTTGCATCAGGCAAATTCAGGGTTTTATTGCAAGTGAATATCCGTCACTAATACAAAAGCACACAAAAGTAAGAGTTTTTGTGTGCTAAATTACATGTTAGCGTTCGGGGTGGAGTGGACTTCGTTATTGCGAAACAAAGACGTGAAATGTGTTTGAAAAAACTTTCGGAAGATTATCCAAAATGCTAATGGTATTGTTATGTGGTTTTGGAGGGAATCAGTATGGAATGATGAGTTATGGTGGAAACACGGAGAAGTTCCTGTTCCGGATTGTCACCGCTTCTTGTTTCTTTTTCCCCTTTTTTCGACGCAGAGCCATGAAGTTGTGTGCCGCTGTCGCCGTCTTTTTGTGGTGCGCCGCTGCTAGCTCAACGCGGGCTGCCAAAATGGTCGTCGTGCCTCCAATCATGTTCGAGAGCCACCTGTACATCTTCAAAACCCTCGCCTCCGCTCTGCACCGAGAGGGTCACGACACCGTGTTCCTGGTGTCGGAGGGGAGAGACGTGCCCCCGTCGGAACACTATCGCCTGCAGCGGTACCCCGGCATTTTCAACGGCACGTCCGCCGACAACTTCCTGCAGTCCAAGGTGAAAAATATCTTCTCAGGACGCTGGACGGCCCTGGAGCTGTCCGACATCTTGGACCACTACTCCCAGAACTGTGATGTCATGGTGGGGAGTAAGGCGCTAATGACCCGCCTCAAAGAAGAGAAGTTTGATCTGCTCCTTGTTGACCCCAACGAGATGTGTGGTTTTGTCATTGCGCACCTCCTGGGAGTTAAGTATGCGGTCTTCAGCACGGGACTGTGGTACCCAGCTGAAGTTGGAGCCCCTGCCCCTCTATCCTACGTTCCAGAGTTCAACTCCCTGCAAACTGACAAGATGACCTTCTTCCAGAGGATTATAAACACGGCTGTCTATACGGTTTCCCGCTTCGGGGTGCAGTTTTTGGTGCTACCTAAGTACGACTGGATCATGAAGAAGCACAACATCCAGCCTGCAACGTCAATGCACGAGCTGGTACAAGGCAGCCGGCTATGGATGCTTTGCACCGACATGGCTCTGGAGTTCCCCCGTCCTACCCTACCTCACGTGGTATATGTCGGAGGCATTCTTACCAAACCCCCAAACCCGCTTCCACAGGTGGGTGCTTGACGCCTGTTACAAACTTCCAGGGGCAGGTTCTCTGTTGTTGTTATGGCTTCATGTATGCAGGTCGGTCAGTTGCTGACTCCAGTCCAGGCCTTCATACTCTCCTGCGCGTCTTCACCAGCCCGTCTGTCTCTACCCGATGATGTCATCATTGGGCGACAGTATTTAGCCACTGGAGGAGCCAGTGCCAGGAGTTTTGATTTTCAATGCTTGGCGCCATAACTTGTGGCTGTTTTTGCTCATGTTTGTGTGTTGTTGCTCCTGGTGGTTCTTGCATCGTTTTGGTCCGTCATTATTGTTACGAGCTTGGTCTGCTCCTTGGTTTGGTTAACCCTCTGTATGTAAATAGGTGTTTATGTCCTGTATATATTGGGTCTTGGTCATAACCATGCCGTATGGGCTTCCAAAGTTCTAACACAAAGACCTCTAATGCTTATACAACTTGTAGTAGGATTTCAAGCCTTAGAGGTATTTACTGGGGGCGGGAAGCATGAGTGTGACGGGTCGGGCCTCCGTCCTGGGTTGGTGTAAGTGAGTGTGACGGGTCGGGCCTCCGTCCTGGGTTGGTGTATGTGAGTGTGATGGGTCAGGCCTCCGTCCTGGGTTGGTGTATGTCAGTGTGACGGTTCGGGCCTCCGTCCTGGGTTGGTGTAAGTGAGTGTGATGTGTCGGGCCTCCATCCTGGGCTGGTGTATGTCAGTGTGATGGGTCGGGCCTCCGTCCTGGGTTGTTCCCTGCATTGTGCCTGTAGCCTCTGGACCCACTGCAACCCTGAATAAGACAAGTGGTTTCAGGAAATGAATGGACGAGTTTCCAGTGCTCAAACAAGACCTCTATTGCTATACAACATCTTTCAGTAGAATTTCAGTTAGTAATTACTGTGCTGTGAAGGATTGAATGATGTCGTTATTTCTGTTTTTTTGGAAAAAAAAAAATTCCCTCTGCAAAGTAATAAAATTTGTGATTGGGGGTGCCACAATTAGCATATACTCTAAGACCATTAAAACCCGCTTCAGTCATTTTGGAGGTGACTTGGAGGTTAGTATAAGTAGGTTAGAAAAAGAAGCAGGCAGTATCTACTGTGCACTTCTGGAATGCCGCATCTCCAATGAAGCATTGTAAAATCCTTCAACTTTTTTGCGGTCCCCTTTTTAAATGTGGTCATTGTTTACTTTGTCTAACAGACACAGGACCCAGTGTCTGGTGTCTGGAGCTGCTTGTCGGTGCCAGGCCAGCTTGCCCCCCCCCCCCCCCCCCCCCCCCCCCCCCCCCCCCTCTCCCCCCCCCCCCGCCTCATCGTGTCTTTTTTTTTTTTTTTTTCTTTTCTTT
>JAABNY020000050.1:554572-573770 GCA_015164015.2 Brevimyrus niger
CCGGCGTGACTCTCCTGGAAGCGGCACGCGCCCCATAGGGCTGGCGTGAGTTAGCCGGCCACCCCTCCCCCCCCCCCCCCCCCCCCTTCTATGCAGCTGTACGTCCGCAATTTGCTGAAATGAGGCTTTTTTTTTTTTATAGCGCAAATTATACAAGCTCTTAAAGGGTGCAGTCGCCCCGTGGGCAGCGGTGACCCTGACCAGCCCACTGCTCAGCCGGGTTTAGGGTATTATTACACTAAATAAAGTAATAGAGACCTGAAGCTGGGAATTACGTTTCATTCATGTTTAATTCATTGGTGTTTGGTTTAAAATGGACAGTATGGAAGAAATGGAGTATGTTTGTGATCAACTAAATATCAGTTTTACGATGAAAGATTTTTAAAATCACATTACACCTTGAATGTTACTGTCTAGTCTCTGCTATGCTGTCCTGGTCTGCATGCTAAATGGCATATTTACGGACGCGGAAAAAAAAAAAATGAATCGGGCTGCTTAAAGAGGCAGGTGCAATGAGTCTAGGAATTAAAATGATCAGATGGTTGGGATCTAGTTTCTGCGCACACCCACCGTAGGTTGTCAGGACTGGAATTTGTACCATTACGACAGGTGCAGGCCCGTGTTGCAGAACAAGCAACTGACAACGGTGCTGTTGTATCATTCATGGGTGGCGATGTTTCATAATATATCGGATACACGCATTTGAAACGTCTGCGTGGTTTTAAATTATTTGCGAATAATCCTGTGCAGCGTGCCGCTTTTGTTGTCTCTTTAATAAGCAGATAGCTAGATTTACTTTGTGTCTTCACCAGCGGCAGGTGTGAGACTCTGATCTGTAGCGTTTGAGGTGATGCGGTCCACTTGCTGCATTGCCTAATTCATAGCCTGATCAACCATTCAGTTGCACTGCCTTCTGATGTAAAGGTAAAGCATTTAAAGCGCCAAATACGATCCGGCCTTGTCGGCCGATCGTACCGAATGCATTTTCTAAAATAACTGTTACATATTGTAACAGTTAAAAATCTAAATCTGATTCATTTGGGAATCTTAAGATATTTTCTTTAGAGGTCCCGTCTTTGCAATGAGTTCCGTCGTTAATTCACTCGAGTCAGTTTGTTAATTTGTGGAAATCCACTGCTATTCAACTTACAAATCGTTGTGTTTGTCTTCAGTTCTGCTTATTTAGCAATATAAATATTGCGGGGAGTAAAATAGCAGTTGAATGGGATAATCTTGAGTAGAATTTTTTATTTGTATACATAACCGGTTCGCTAAACATACTTCAGCATACTATTTTATTTTATTTTATTTATTTTTTTAAAAAAAGAAACAACTTTCAATACTCAATATTATCCCATTCAAGTGCTCTACTAAAAATAGAATGCACTGGCCGATCAGCCATTTTCCGTAACGGAGGACGAGGGGCCCCTTCACCACTGAGTGGATGTCTCTGATCACTGGCCCGTGACATGTCGTCATTACTGTAGGCTATCTGGCACACAGATCAATCTTTCACTTTAGATGATAAAAAAAGAAACTGTGATATCAATCCGCTAAACTGCAGCAGCAAGATTGGCAAGTTTCACCACAGCCCCCCCATGCACCACTGCTTATTCTGTAATCTACCACAACACTTTCTTTCCCTTTAGGCAAGTTATTTTCTTATTGCATTTTCTGTCATTCATTCATTAGGAGCTTCAGTTGTTGGTTGTGATTAGCCCGTAGGTATTGCACAACATCCACGTTACCTCTTGTTGTGGGAAATTTATGGGAGGAGTAGCAACCTTGTCAACTGTAATGGCGAAGGCGTGTTCAGCCGTTTCCCCTGAACGGTCCTTAACCCAAATTGGCATTTCTTAGCTGCTGTTGGAAACCGACAAAAAAAGCCTTAGAGGTTGCCTGTAGTATTTTAATTAAAAATGAGAAGGGCCGTTATATTCTTCTGTGGTATTTTGTCTTTTGCAAGTTATGTCACAAAGTGCATTTCTAATCCAGATGATTCTCAGCTTTTAACTTTGTTTAATTTGTATGTATAATCAAAGTCATAATACTAGTAATACAAACATTACTACTGCCACTACTACTATCTGCTGCTAATGTTGTTTTGATAATAATAATAATATTAAGTAGTATTCGTAAAATCTGATGTTCATGGGTAAAGTTTAATCAACGTATACAGAACTGATTCCTTTTACGGCAAATTTAAAGTCATAATTAAAGTTTGTTCTTTCGCCGCAGTATTTTTGCATTTTGTCTTAACAAGGTATACTCCTCTTTCTCTAGGAATTTCTGACATGGGCCAACAGTTCAGAGAAAAATGGCTTTGTGCTGGTGTCATTCGGAGCCGGCGTCAAGTACCTGTCTGATGAAATTGCAGAGAAACTCGCCGGAGCGTTGAGCCGTCTTCCTCAGAAGGTTATATGGAGGTATGGTTTTTGTCATTTTTTTTTTAAGGTCTTAGACTGGCTATGAACTACCACACGTGACCTAATAGTAGAGATGGCCAAGGTGAAAAACATGTAAATTTCGCTGTAAAATATTGCACAAAAAAATAGGTATTGATAAAAATAGGTACAACTGTAGATGTGCCCTGAGTGATTTGCTGTTGAACAGTCTGATGGCCGTCGGATGCAATGATTGCCTGAGGCCTTCAGTGGAGCATTTCACGTTGCAGAATCTTTTGACCGAAAGTGCTCCTCTGACCGACCGAGCGGATGAGCAGCGTTGTCCATGATCGACGGAAGTTTGGGCCGCATCATTAACGTGGGAAGCTCGCTGACTATGGTAGAAGGAAGTGACAGCAAGGTCAGGCCACTGTTGAATACAGCTCTGTATTCAGAGGTGTCTGTCAATGTAACTACTACGTCTTTCGTCGATGGGTGGGTTCATCCACACATTAATATTAGGTGATTCGAGACGAAATATACACTCAGTAGCCAAAGTATGAGGTAAATCTGCCCAATAGAGGTTAGGACCTCCTTCTGACTACAGAACAGTCTGAATACATCAAGGCCTGGATTCAACAAGGCGGCAGAAACATTCCTTATGGAGCTTGGTCTATGATGTTTTTTGCACTCGGGTTGGCATTAATGAGTCTGGCCATTCCCATGAGATTACTCTCATTAAGGGTTTTTGTTTTTATTTTTTTTTTTTTTGCCCTCCGAAGTGCCATTAACTGGAATATTTTTTGTTCATCAGACCATCTTCTGTAAGTTCTTAGCTGTACAGGACGGTGGTTGCGGGGAACACCATGTCTGGCGCCGGCACGCTACATCGCTCAGATCACACGCGTCGGCCGTTCTGAGGCTCTGTCGAACAGTAACCGAACCCCTCGATTCCATCTGCATGCTCTGCGCGTCGATTTTCACCCACCTGATTGGCTTGTCAACGCCAACAGGCAGATGTATCTGATAGGACGGCGCAAGCCCTCGCTTTAATGTGTAATGCCTCGCATTCTCAAAGATGTTCACATTTCTTCTGTGTAAGCGTTAAGCTCAGACTCACTGGGATGAAATAGCTCTTGCATAATCAAGATGAGTGCTGTATGTAGCAGATTATGTTGAACTTTGTATATACATTTGTGGGCGGAGTGGTGCCTCAGGTTAGGGATGCGTGCTAGCAATCGGAAGGTTGCTGGTCCGAATCCCGTGAACGCCAGGAGTGATCCTACTCCATTGAGCCCTTGAGCAAGGCCCTTAATCTGCAACTGTTTGGTCCTGGGTATGATGTTAATCTACATCCAGCCCTGTAAGGAGGTCCTCCAACTTCCAGGGGAACATTTTGGGGTCGGTGGCAGGATTGACACTCCAACCACTGGGAAAAAAACCACTGCATGGCTGCACTCAGGTTCCCATCCCTGAGGTGGTTCGTAGTGTGGTTGGTGCAGCAACACGCTGTAATCAGTACACGCTCTTTACTTCTACTTTACACCCTACGTGTTATATACAAAGAGAGTCTTTACTGACATTTTACAGCTAATGGGGAATCCTGGTGATCACTCCATGGAAACGTCTTTGCTACTTAACAGCATCCCATGCTAATTGGATATTCATGATTGCCCCCCCCCCCCCCAATTGCGCTTACCTTCAGATGTGAATAATGCCCTGGGATGCAAGCTTTAAACTTCATTTTGATTCCTTTTATGTGTGGCTAAATTTGAATGTGTGAGTTTCGAACATCTCTGAAGTGGTACTTATACATTGACATTTAGTATATTCATATGGCCATCAGTTAATTTTTGATAGCAAATATGTGCTATTTGCCCTGATCGCTTTGGAAAAAAAAACATAAAATGTGATAGGTTAATATTTGTGATTACAAACCCTTACCATCTTTTTCATAGCGACTATTAAGCATACAGTGTAAATTTCCAGGCAAACCATCTACAGATGGGTGTGAACTGTGTTTGCAGTCTTCTCCATGGGATGGATTAGTATCTTAGTAACTGCACCACATTTTCACATGAGAAAACATCCAGTCCGTAACTTAACAAGCACAACTTGCTCAAGCCCTTGGGAGGCTCATCAAGCAAGACCAAACACCCAGCTCCCTTGACTGGAGGGGGGAGGGGAGTGATGTAACCGGTGAATCTCGCAACTGGTGTAGTTACCGATAAGATGTCCCCCATCCACAGCAGTCTCAACCAACTGGTACGCCTCAGTCTCTCAGTTTCACATCTCCGTTGTACGATCAATGATTGAACTGAGAACATGATATCAGTGATCAGGACTTTCCGGGCCTCATATAAAGCAATACGGACACAGGTCCTACTGAGGGAGATGCCCAGCCCCCACAAATTCTAGCAATATACGGCCCCGTCTAATGAGGTCTTCATCATCTTTTAGACGCTACTAGCTTCACATAAACACATTTATGGCTACCTTGTCACGCAGAGAATGAAACGCATATTGGAAAGTTTAAGGAAATGGAAAATTCAATATAATCCTTAAGAGTAACAGTATCTTCTGCACAGGCTAGCTTTTCGTCGCAGATAGTCATTTAGAGAATGAAATATTACTCGGTGAAACTTCCCAGTTGGGTTTCTAGGTGATGGCCTTTTGAATGAGGAAATAGTTTCGGTAGGTATCATAGCGCGTTGGAATATCTTTAAGCTCCATACCAGTCAAACAGGATAGAAACATGTATGCCCTGCATTGTAGCCATTTCTGGTAGGTGGCACTCGCTTGAAATAAGATCGAGACCTTTGACGTCCATTCAGTTGAAAGTTCATTGTGTAAATCTGGCCTGTAGTATTAGAGGGCTGTGAATAGGGTGGCAGCTGTTTTCTCCTGATTGAAGCTACAAGCAGGTACATGCTTGGTTTTTCTCTTTGGCTGAAGACCTGGTGCTCGATGTATTAATTCCTTCCACAGGCCTCCAGTAATTCCCGACACATGGGTGGCTAATAGCTTAATCTGTCCGGCGAAGCAAACGCTGCTGTCACTCCCAACGATCCGGTTTACATGTCTGGGATTAGTCAGGAGCTGAACTTGATCTTTTCCGGTAAAGTAGCTTCTGTGGCTGATGGGTACACAAAGAGATTTCACTAGCCTTTGTGCTCTTACACAGACATTTCAGGTCCAGAAAGTAAAAATCCAAACCAGTATTTTGTTTCAACCAACCAGTTGAATATAACATGATTCTAACTCTTTATAGTCAACTAGGTGGGTTGAAACGAAATCCTGGTTTGGATTTTTTACTTTCTGGACCTGAAATGTCCGCCTCTGCTCTTACAAATGGGCCACGGCAAACTACGGTTACACTCTGCTTGTTATAGACGGTCAAATGTAAGGTGTATTAAGATTTTTCTCATTGAGTTTTAGCAGTCATTCACTTATTCGTATTTCCAGAATGGACACAATGCATTTTTACCATTGATCAAGTTTTGTATTGTATATATTACACATATTTATCGCTATTATAGCCTGGGAATTAAAGTAGCGTACTTGTCTCCAGTTTTATATTTGTGTAATGCAAATCATTGGTAGTAAGTTTACCAAATTATAATTAGCCTAGTCACCATTGAACAAAGTCTGCGGTCTCTTGGAATGTTTGTGAACTTATTGCAACGTCAAGCTATCTCTTTCCATGCTCTGCTTGCAAAAAAAAAAAAGCTGACAATTTTAGACCTGCTAAGAATGTTTGCAAAGTCAACATCACTGAAGAAGGCCCACATTTGTTTGCGGAGCCTGTTGCGGTTTTTTTTCAGCATGGCAGGACTTTGCCAATTTATAGCACGCGGCCGCAGTTAGAGTTAAGGGCTCTATTATCTTGTGGCGTGAATCAGCGCTAAAGAATTCCCAAAGCAAGTGACGGCTAATGCCAGGTCCCAGGGGTGGCGCTTCGGTGCAAAATATTACTCATCAAATAAAAGCTAAGTATAATAAACACTTTAATGAGGATTTGTGAGGAACCTTAGGAAAAACGCCAAAATTCCAACAAAAGAAAAGAGGATTGGAGAAATAGCAAAGCCACGCCGATTTGGGTTAATGAAGGAGACACGCCTCGATTATTTATTCACGGTGCCTCTGGGAAGCAACGGCGTTAACCAATTCGCAGGTAGTCTTTCCAGTAGGCTGCCTTTGTGGCGCGCAAGGGTGGATTGCAACAGCTTTGTCGTTCGCGGGGATCCTGCGCCATAGGCGTGACGCGACACCGTTGTAGCTGAGCGTCTTCTCGCGGTGCTCAAAGAACGGCCAGTGCCTTCGGAATGAAGAATGGGTCTAGATAATGCCCGGCATGCTCAACAGCTACTGGAATAGGCTCATCCTGCACCGAAGCGGCAGCCATGAAAGGTGGATGAATGTTGACTGGAATTTAACCCTGCATCGGCTATGTCTCCGCCTACTGTATGGCGGAAGGACCAAACCAAATGTAAATGGCATTGCCGGTCACCCAGCTACTGCTATGACTAATCGTAATATAAGTCGCCTACCGCTGCACACAAGATATTATCAGAGAATTGCTTTTCTCTCGCCTGACTTCACCCCAGACCAGGAGATAGAAGTGATAAAAGTCAGCCAAACTGATGTGCACACAAGAACCTAATTTTGCTTCCTGTGGCAACTGAAAATCACATTGGGTTGTAAATTTAAACTCCTAGAGTTGCGTATCCCATAACTATATCCAATTGCAGAAAATAGTACTGGCACGAGCTTAACTTGCTAGGTACATTATGAAATCGGTACACAGTCATGTGTTGCTTGACGACAGGGATACGTTCCGAGAAATGCGTCGTTCGGTAATTTATTCGCTGTCCGAACTTACGCACTATGTGTAACACGGCACACTGTTTTATATGAGGGGCCGTTAGGGACCTTATTCAGAATTGCCATGTGTATACGTATGTGAGACCATGCACAAACATATATGAAACCAAAATCCTTCACATAGTACACTGAAAATTGCACACAAGTGAAAGCACTTGCATATATACTACTGAAAGACTCGTACAAACAACTGAAAATGGGTACATTCACATTCACTTTTTTATAGGTAGAAAGAGTACACTATAACGACAGTAAAGTACAGCAAGTACATAAACCTGTAAACGGCTATCATTATCAAATATTATGTATGCACTATACTTTTACACAACTGGCGGCGCACTCGGTCTGTTTACACAAGCGTCACTACCAAGACACTGGTAATGTCTTACGCTATGACGACTTTCAGTTCCATTATAATCTTATGGGATCAGCATCAAGCAGTAGGCTGAGAAAAACGTCTTTACAGTACGTGGTATACAGCTGTAATGCAGTTGTGCAGTATTTTATGATTAAATAACGATAGTCTTTTTGGAAGACGAAGTTTGATTATGAAGGACAGCTGATGCCAAGCTGGCTTCATTTCCCTATTTGAAATAAATTTAAGAAGCGTAGGGTGTGGCTAATTCTACAGAACATAACAAGAATACAGAACATACAGAACAAGAACAATTGGTCCATCCAGTCAATAATGTATTTTTATGGTTGTTGGCTAATAAGTGTAGGTTTGTTTAGTTACTCACCCGAGGTTTGCCCCTTCAAATTTCATTTACCCAAGGATGAAACACAGGAAGTGACCAAAAGCAATATCATGTAAAATCTGTGGTCTCTTGTCAATTTTTTTTTTTAGTTGGTCCGCCAGCTGTCACTTATAGAATGTGTTTTACAGAAAGTAGTATGAAAGGTTATTTGCTGGGTAATTTCATTCTTACAGTTGACATTTGCTAAAAATGGTACAGTGTCTATCTGGAACAGCTTGCTTAATTCGCTTGTTTCTTTATTTTTGCACATTTTACTGAGAACTTAATTTTGGTCCCACTCGTCGCAATGATTATTAACGCAATCATAATCTGAGCCAACAAACTAGGGATGTTTCATCGCGAGATCAAGCTACAAACGCTATAGACACTGTACACAATGAGCAAATTGGGTTGGAAGTAATTTCCTAAGTAAATGACTATTTTAATAAGTTGTATTCTTTGCCGTTTTACATTTCGGTTGAGGATGTTAGTTCTTGGCCCACCCTGGCAACGGCAGCTGCTTCTCCCGATGCAGTCTATTACACCGGGGGGGGGGGGAGGGGAGGAATCAGCCTGAATTGTTTCTTTGATTCCGTTCATTCTGAATGTTGCTTTTGTCGTTTATTGTCCCTGCAGTAATGCATGCGCGGGACGCTGCGTCGTGCTCTCCTGTGACAGGAAGGCGCAGGAAGTCGATGCATGCAGATGGGCAGCATGTGCTAGAGGGGGAAAAAAAAAAAAATACTATCAGTGTCAGGAATTGTGTTACCCAATGATCTGAAGGAGAAGCTGCTGATGATGGTCTCTTTAAGAAATGTTAGAAAGCTACATTAGTAAATCGGTAAATGCTACGTTGTGCACAGTGTACACCAAAAATACATGCTGCCTTTACTTGATCTATACTGCTTTGTCTCAGGTTTTCAGGAATCGCTCCCAAAAAGTTGGGAAACAACACCAAACTAGTGGACTGGATGCCTCAGAATGACCTTCTCGGTAGGTATCATTACAACCAAGCATAAAATAACTGGCATATTTACACAGATTATATTAACACATGTTATTTGCCTCTTAGTGGCCAAACTTTAGTTTGGTGACTTATCTGAATTTGCACCAGTGTTAAAACTTAGAGGTGAATCAGAAATTTCTGGCTTGGGGAAAGTTGGCTGTGCGTCTCAGTACCACCTACGTCAAGCTGAACAAACCTGGCAATTTCCTCACCAGTCAACTAGAAAATCCAGGGATTTAATGTTCGCTGGGATTAGAGATTAATTGATCTTTAGGTTGTTAAGTCGTTTAGGATTGGCCGTCATTAGCACTTCGAAGGCAGCGATTGCTCCTATGCATTTTACTTAATTTGATCGTTTAACTAATGTGTTACTAATGTCCTTCAGTAAGCCGCTACCACACCTCTTGTGGGGACTCGGGTCTCCGTTGCTCCTGGCATTGATTTAATCGCCCTTTCGTGAGCTTTAAATGATGCGTTTGACCCTGACATGTGCCCTCGCTCTTCTCCTGCTTCCCCGGGGGTGCCTGTAGACAAGCCGTCTCTTGTGAGAAGGGACACAACACAAACCCTGTGTTGCCCATCAGCCAGCAGAGCTGCAGGCCCGGATGTAGTCAGCCTGGGAAAAACATCACCAGAGATGTTACTTTCTCCAGAGCCACTTGGATCTCTGTTTGCTGGTGATGTTATCCTTCAAACGACAAATGAGATCCCTGTGCGTCTGGGCATTCGATTCCCCACTAATGGTGCATGTACCTACAGATTTAGTATTATGTTATATCCATCCACACAGCCTGTGACTGTTTTTCTGGACACAGTGAATACTATACTGCATTCCTGAATTACATAGATTGTCAATATATGTTCTGGATATTTGATTATTTTTGTAGCTAACTTTCTCTTAATATTCCAGCGGAGGAAATATCAAAGATTCTTTGAAACCTATAATTATTTGTCGGAGAAATGCTCCGATTTTTTTTTGTGCTTCAGGCTAAAATGTGCGTAATAAAGCCGTAAATCGTGGACAGACTGAACCTTCCCCTTTCTGCACTTTCATCTGTTGCTTAGTAACAAACGAGTGAATCAAAGTAGAACTGCTTCCTCCCGAGAAATCATACGAACAAAGTCCATTCGTTCACCGCCGTAATACAAGGTTATGCACAAATCACTGCAAACACATCCATTATGGTTTTTGCATTATTGAAAGTAACAAGGAATTTGACTCGAAATGCAGCTTTTCGGGCGGCTGAGAATAGCCAGAGCAGGTGATGTGGATCATTACAAAGAAATACATCACTCATTGTGTAGTTACAGGTCAATCAGTAACCTGAAAACACCATCAAAGCAATAAATGAGCATTTTCTTTCCAGTCCTTTCTTACATTTTCTTAAGGTGTCGGCAGTTTAAGGCTAAATGTAAATGGCCGCCGCACGATTTCTGCAAGTTCACAAGATGCATTTAGCGAATACACCCCTGACACGCCAAATATAACGGCCCGTAAATAACTCATTAAATGTTACGCAACTGGTTACCTGTTCGAAACCCTTCCGCGCGTGAATAAATTTGGTGCTTTGCATGCGCCAGAAAGTCCCCCGGCCAAAAGCAGGAAGCATGTTACGCACCTCTGATTACAGTTTATTGGCTCACATTGAATCGCTGCCGTTCGACTCGGAGCAGAACAGGAACGTGCGTGTACTTGGGCGTGGATGCAGATATGAATGACCTGTCGGTGAGCCTGTTAAGAGTCTCTGCTCATGTGTGTATTTTTCAAGGTCACCGAAATATCAGGGCTTTCCTCAGCCATGGGGGGCTCAACAGCATCTATGAAGCCATGTACCACGGTGTCCCCGTGGTGGGGGTCCCGCTTTTCGGGGACCACTATGACACCATGACGAGAGTACAGGCAAAAGGCATGGGAATAATGTTGGAGTGGAAGACGATGACTGAAGAAGACCTCTACCAAGCTATGGTCAAGGTCATAAAAGACGACAGGTAGTATGAGCCACTGTCAAAGTGTCCATGATGTTTGATTTCCTATTTGTAACTCGCTAAATGTTTTTTGTTTTTTTTTTTAAGTTGACCAGGTAAGTGCGCTAAGGGCCCTTTGCTGTTACAGCCTATGGCAGGGGTGGACAGTTTTATTCAGAAAGGCCTGTTGGCTGTGGAAGGTTTTACTGCAACTCCCTGGTCAGATTACTAATTAGAGGACCGATTGACTGAAGAGTCCTCACACCTGGGTTTGAGCGGCTGAGCTGCAGGTTCCCCTCAAAACCTGCATACACAACGGCCCTTTGCGGATAGAATTGGCCACCAATGGCATATTGCAAGATTAAGCATGTTAAATAACAAATAGCCAAATTATATCCTCTGTTCACTGGAAAAGGATATTTACCAGCTATATGGTATACTGTATTGCGGTTGCATGACACGTTAATATTCTGTATAACTTAAGCTAAAGGGGTAAAGTAAGAAGTCTTTTATCGCAATTGTCTATTCAGTACAGATCACTAATAAATATATCATGTAAACGCTGCGTCGCCGATTGAGTGTCTCGGCTGTGGAGTAAGAGCACCACCTGCTGACTAGTTGCTGCATTTAGTCCAAAAGCACTGATGCGCAGGCAGCGTTTTGATTTTCCGCGGTTTGCATCCTGCACGGATGTAACGCAGCTATGTTGCTAAAAGCTATTGTGATAACTTCAGAGTAGTTTTAAGTTTTATATGCATCTAACAGCTAATTTCTAAACGTCACTCAGTCCAAGAGCGTAGGGTGCAAATAGACCTTTTATATTTAAATTATATTGCCCCCCCACCAAACCTCAGACTTCCTCCAGTGCTATTCACTCAGTGCACGGGATACATGGACAGGCTAAGTTTGTAAGTACGATTTCTGTGAGTTTTAGAGCTTTGATGAGAGTAGTTTGTTGGATTACATGAGGGCTGAGTGAGTTTCATCAATTGGAGTTGCGGAGTAAAACATTTAGTGATTTATTTATTTAGCAATTTTGCTGTTTTATAATAATGTGATTTGTACCGGTAAATGCTTCATACTCCGTTCGCCTTGGATACCCATTGGCATTGTCCTGTCTTTTGATCCGCAGGTACCGACAGCAGGCACGCCTCCTGTCCAACATCCACAAAGACCAGCCCGGCCACCCAGTAAGCCGGGCCGTCTACTGGATCGACTACATCCTCCGGCACAGGGGCGCCGACCACCTGCGCTCCGCCGTCTACGGGATCCCCACCCACCAGTACTTCCTGTTGGACGTGGTGGCGGCGCTGGCCGGCGCGCTGCTCGCCGTGGCGTACGCCGCTTACCGCGTAGCGAGACTGGTCGTGACGCGGGGCCGCGCGGCATCCGCCGCCGGCAAGGCCAATGGACACTGCTCCAACGGCATTCCCAACGGGAAGCACAAACGAATCAGCCACATCAAGCACGACAAGAAAGTGAAATAGGGCCGGCGGCAGGCGCAACACCGACAGCGGAAACGGCGCAGGGAAGGTACACTTCAAAGGGCATCTCTAAATAAAATCCATTAAAATAACATCGCCGTGAGATACAACAAAACATTGGGGATGGGTCAAAGGTCATACGCTAAAGAAGTAACCATTAGGAAAGTTGACTTTTTTTCCTCTCCCCTCCCCATCCTTCCCCAAAAACTTTTTCAGCCTTTTTGTTGGTGGAATCACTGTTGGAAAAATAACTCCGGAAGTCAGACCTGCCCTTGGAAAACCCACGTAATTTGAGCTTTTGCGAAGCTCAAACTGATACAGAAGCGGTAAAGATGGACCCTTTTCCTGTTATATGTCGAGCACTTTACAAGTGATTTTATGCCGTGAAAAGTAAAAGTGCACGGAGGCACTCCCATCATTAGGCGAATTGGCTCAGGCAGCGTAAAGCTTCCGGTTTATTTAACAGTCATTACATCGACAACATCCTCTAAAACTGCTTGTTTTGCTGCTGGATAGATACGTCACCAAGTTCACTAGCTGATGGATTGATATGTTTTGTAGATTAGACATACAAAGAAAACTGTGTAATGCTGTTAATTGGCACTAATATGTAGTTAGAGCTCCTTAAAAATGTATCATTGGTCACACTAACTTGATGGCAGGACCGAAATGTTATCTCGTCTTAAAAAAAACCTTTTTAATTAACTACAATACTTGTTTGGCAGCAATATAATGAAAGTTTAACAAGTCAAAATCCTAACAAATGGTGTGTGCGTATGACTGCATATTTATGTATGCATGCTTGCGTATGTGTGTACATATGTGTATGTGTATATGTTTTATATGTACATAATTTATGTATATATATATAATATATATACAAGACATACGTAAATATATATAAGCAATATAATATTTGAATAAACAATTGAATTTATTTTGATTTGGGGCATTTTGAATTTTATATATGTACACACACACAAACACTCTCTCTCTCTTTCTCTCTCTCTCTCTCCCTCTCAGGAAAGAAAATAAAGGTAAAAATTTGTACCTTGTCACTGGGGCTATACTCTTGTAATTGTATCTTTTAAGGTACAGAAATTGACTCTGAGGAGCATCCCAAAGGTACAAGCAACTTAACGTATCATCAATGGCACAGATATGATCCTCAGTCCATTTCTGTGCCATAAAAGGTACTATTACCTACAGCTAAGGGTATAGTAAGGTACAGCCCCAGTGACAAGCAAAGGTACAAATGTTTACCCTTTTTTTCTGAGAGTGCATGTGTGTATACACACATTTTCTTTTTAATCACTCCCAACTGGAACATAACCATTGATTGAAACATTCCCTAAAAACGATGTGCAAGTTAGTCGAAACTTTCAGTTTCATAATCAAAAATGTACATCTATGTAGAGTATAGCATTATATCTTACATGTAGTGTAACTAATACGCAGAGATGAGAATCTATTTCTGACAAAACATATGTAAATAAGTGTAACTGGTTTATTAGCTGAGCAAGTGACCTTTGTGTGTGTATGTGTGTGTTTTATTCTTATATGTTTGTACACTTTGTATCCAATGATTGACTATATAAGCCCCTTTTTAGCCAGTGAAAACCTTAACATGTTCGTCTTTTACAAGAGTTATAATAAAAATCTACTAGTGTCATAATAGCAGCGAATTAGGAATTATCAGCCGAAAACTTTGTGTTTGGTAGGTCTCACGTATACATGAGTTTGCGTCTGATTCAGTAAAGCATTAATACAACTAAAGCCAGGTCTTGTACAGGTTAGGGTGACGGCAGTGAAATGGAAAAAATCTAGGTTCATACGTAAAGTAATAATAGTAAATGTAGACAGTGGGATTGTTTTATTAGAACAACCCATTGGAGCTTCGTAAGTAGCTGTTAGTGAACTTAAAATTAAAAAAGACTTTTGGTTGATAAGATACCATGTAGCTTATTTGACTGTTTACGTACCGTGTATTCTACTGTCTCCAAGAATTTTCTTGAACGCGGTACTTTCATCATTATTGTGTAATTATACTATGTGATTAGAACCCTGTTTGGGGTATAATTGCCATTTGTAGTGATTGGAATTTTTGGAGCTCTATCTACTGTGCATTCTTGACTTCTTTTTGTGTATGTGGGTTTCATTTTGCTGCTGCTTTTATCCAAAGTGGCTTATATGAGAGGGAAGGATTATAGTTCATGTGTGCTCTGCAGAGGTTTTTTATGTTAAAATGAATGGCATCGTGGAATCAATGGAATTGTTCATATTTTCGTGTATGCCACTCTGAGCTATATTATTATTATTATTATTATTATTGTTATTATTATTCACACATCAACATTTCAGTTTCGGAGCATATTTGCTTGTTGTGGTTTCATTAGCAAAGGTCATTTGCTCACTTCCATCTCAAAATTAACGTTGTTTTGTGTACGCGCAGATCGTCAAGGCTGTTAAGTTTTGTTTTTTTGTATCTATCCAACTCACAATAACAATTTTGGGATAAGCCCTTGTAAAATAATTTATTTCACTGTTGCAGTCCATCGAGATTAATTGGTTCATGATTTAACAGGTAAGCCCTAAAGGAGATTGTTTCCCATATTGATACATTGTGAATTGCCCTTCATTCTTAGCACTGGAATATAGTCTATAGTTCAGCTATCTGTTCAATTCTTGAATTACTATAATTTTTTACAACTATGACACATAGTTTTGTTTAAAAAGTTTTAAAGCAGCTAATAACTTTTACAGAACTGTTGTAATGTCTAAGGGTCTTTAGTTGCACTAAACATTTTAAATATTTATTAACGTGGTATGATGAATCATTTCTGACGAACCTAATAAGTCTTTTTTTTTTTTGTAAAACAAGCAATAAAACGTATGAGGGGAAATAATTAATTGTGGCCTTACCTTTTGAGAAGCCGTTTCACTATGAGCCTTAATCCTCTGAAAGTGGAAAATCTGATTTATATGTACGTCAATACTTGAATAAATAAACACATTCACATCTTTGCAGGGGTTTTAAAACATTTTTGTTCTGTATATGTGTATGTATGCAGATGATTAAAGGCCATGACTAGAGAAATGGCAGAAAAGAAGAGAAACACATGTGACTGAAGGAGCCTTTTGTATCTTTTCAGTATTAATACTTTAAGGAAGAGCAGTTAAAAGTTGCTGCAAATTAGCACTTTACACATAAAAAGTTGCTTTTCCTTCTGGATTTTCCGTTGTGGATCTACAATGTCTAAAAATGGATAGGTGTACAACCTCTGGGTTTCTGGACAGTTTTTTGTTTTGTTTTTTCATTTTGGAACGTTAATTATCTGTTGAGATCCAAGATACTGTTCACTCGTTTGTTTACACTCCTGGACATCGTAAATAAGTGCTCTTTCCTACCTGAAATAATTCCTTACTGACCAGATTGCCTTGTACTTTTCCTGTAGGTATACATTTTGATAAAGGTTCAATTTCCATTAAATCCGGCATCCACCCCTATAAATGACCTAATTGGTGCTGGCTTTGGAGATTTTTTTTTTAATGTTTTCAAATGTTTAAATTGTCTGTTGTGTGTTCTTATTGTAAATATAATATGAACACATATGTACACATGCAAACGTACTAATGATAAATAAACATTAAATATTTTGTTGGCATTGGTTTTATTTCTCCTTTCATATGCTTTTTCTGCTATATGGTCTTCATGTTTTGGATATAATTTATTTTGCACCTTAAAGTACAAAGGAAAGTCACACTATAAAGAGCATTTTCCAGCTTTTTTGAAAACAGCTATTTTCACATGAATATTTGTTTCATTATGTCACCTGCAAAGTCGGGTAATTCAGGTCCAGAGAGTAAAAAAAAACGGGATTTTGTTTCAACCAACCAGCTAAGTACTCTGTGACTGTGACTCTTTATGCTCAACTGGTTGGTTGAAACAAAATCCCGGTTTGGACTTTTACTCTCTCGACCTGAATTACCCAACTCTGATAACCTAACCTTTACTTGTTTGGTTTTTTGATTACAGCCATTTTTACTGTTTGCTAGTAATTCATCACGTTTCCTCATATTGTTGCCATACATCCTAACAATTCTAAATGTTTGTTTTTTTTTTTCTCTGACAGAATTGATTATGACCCGTATGCCATTTAAACATAACCAAGGCATCCATTGCAGGTTTTTTTTTTTTGGGGGGGGGGAACAGCGCCCCCTACCCTGCAGTCCCGCTGACAGGACACGTGCATCTTTTGGCCACAGGATGTGCCAGAAGGCCAGACAGAGCTCGAGAACACAAAAGGAATTGCCTGATGAGCCTGTAATAGATACCTGTCTGATAGCAGGGGAGCAGTGATAGGATACCAGCTGACCGCTTGGAAGAAAAACTAGTTTGTCAAAAAAAAAAAAAAAAACACCTCTCCCTTTAAGCAGTGCTTCATTCATGGTGATTTTTTATAGCCACGGCGGACGGAAAACAGACTGAGCAAAGTAAACAAAAACTTGGCAAACCGGTGTATTTCTGCTTATCCTTTCTCTTTTTTTTTGTCTACAGAAAAATGATACAATAGTAAGCAATGGATTTTTGAAATGCATTTTCTCTTCCCCCAGTTTCTCTTCCAGAGTGAGGTCAAGGGTCCGCTGAAGAATATCGCTTCTGCATTAGGCCCGAATGCGGCTGAAATGATAGCCATCGTGGTGTCAGGTGTCAAATGCCCGTCCAGTAAAGTAAATGGAGCCGCCTCACAGCTGCGTCTCAGAGATAGTTTTCTATTTTATTTTTTTATTTTTTTGTCATTGTTGTCTGCATGCTGAGTGAAGAATTGTAACCAAACGCCTCGCCACTTCCCCTTTCCGTGGAATCAGTTAATTATTGAGGGACTAGCTTGTAGGCCGGTAGATGGTCACTGATTTGCGTAAGGTTACTTTCTGTTTGAAGAAAAATGATTGCATGACAGAGTTTATTTACAAATCATTCTGCGTTTTATTTAAAGTCGTTATCGAGCGTTTTTCGTCGGGGGGGGCGGGGGGGGTATTTTAGTACTAAAGTCAATCTGTTTTCAGATTTACTGAAAAGTGTCTGAAAAAGTGAGGATTTGCTCCTTTATCAGCTCCAGCTCAGAGAAACTGCAATTTTAGTAGCTTGAAGGGAAATAAAAATGCTTTGAATCAAGGCATCATTGGAATAGGCCATGGAATGTATTCAGTTTTATTACACCAATATAGACAGCATGGCCAGCAATGGAATTACCTGTCTTTGTGAAAATATGTTTTCCACCCAGACGAACATCGTATTTGTTGACAGTAGTGTGTATTACATAGCTGCAGATTGAGACCCGAAATGTGTCCTTGCGCTTTCATGATAGTGGCCCCTTCTCAGAAGAATACAATTGAATTGATTAATTGAATTGTATTTCAGTTGAATAATGTTTCCTCTTTAAATTATGTACCTGATGTCAAAATTACTACAATGAGTCTAATTCATTAAAAGATGATGGTTAATATGCAGAGTAATTCTGCCCATAATCAGAACAAAGCAGTATTGATCTGTCCACAAAAGAAAAAAAATTACCATTGTTTATTTGCCAGTATTAAAATTCTTCTCCTTCAAGCTTTACGCTCGTTTGATTTTGTGGGAAAAAAAAAAACATTCTAGGCCCTACATTTGTTGCATACAAATAATCATCTCAGCTATACCGGTATACAGTGGAGTGAATGATGAACAGCATAGTGGCTTAAATCTTTCAGATCGTTCAGCATTGCTTCATGACCTGCCTTCAGGAGCCTGGAATTCTTCTGGTTGAAAATTAGGGCAAAAAATGAATAGCCTATAATAAAGTAATCTATTTTAATATTTTTAGTAATGTTGGTGCTTGAATCAGGGCTTTTATGATGTTATGTAGGCATTTGGTTTCTGGATTCACAAACTGAATGCATCCTTGTCAGGGGTGAAGTATTATGGCTTGGGGGGGTGCCTGACCTTCAGTTACAGCTGGTGCATTTCCCATGATTCCATGGGGTTAAGGGAACTCAGAAACACCTGCGGGGAACATACAGTAGTTGCACCAGCAGTCTGAGGCCGCAGGCAGTTTCTCATAACATACTTAACCCTATAGACCCTTGGACAAAACACTTGACATTTATTTAATTTGCAGACCACTGCACATTAAACCTGTTCATGTATAGGCAGCAACTGAATGCATATTTTAAAATGGCTCTACTGTGAAGAAAAATCTGATCACGTAATATTTACTTTATTCCACTTCATTGCTTTGATAGGTGTGCTTCCTTGATTGAAAGACTCATCCAGCTGTTTCACGTTAACATTAGTTACACATGCATGATTATAGAAGACTGACCAATCGGCATACAGCAAGCGCTTAATTGAAATCAATGTGCTTTAGATTGATATGGAAGTTTACATGGCATGCTCTAGGTCAACCTAGCACTTCTTTATATCAATTTCATACTGATGAAGTCGTCGTGTTAAATGTAAGAACGTGGATCCTTAACACAAAGAAATGGTCATAGATTTCTCCGAAATGTGCATACGTATATAAGCTAGTTTGCCATTAGTACCGACATTTCTGCTCGATAGTACAGTACTGCATTTCATCCGCTGCCATCTTCACAGTCGGAATCAGCGGTGCAATTGCCACCCCCCCCCCCCCCCCCCCCCCCCCCCCCCCCCCCCCCCCCCCCCCGCCCCTTTACTCCCCCCCTCCCCCCCCCCAC
>JAABNY020000050.1:576481-589908 GCA_015164015.2 Brevimyrus niger
TCCCCGTCCCCCACTTCCCCTGAGACAGTCAGCCTGTATGATTGCAACGAGGAACTCGGAGGCCATTATTTGTTTAACAGGCAGAGTGAAGGTGCACAGGCCTGAAATTTCACGCCTTGATTAAATGGCTTTTTGGAGAACGGGGGGGGGGGGAGGACATTGTTTCCAAGGCAAAAACTGAATACAGCGCCATCCGGAATTCAGTATGTCCCCATGGTGACCAATACTTCAGGGAGTGCACCTGTGAGATAAAAATCACAGCTTGCCGCTGAGAATCTTCCACTGACAGAGCACAAGTCGACGAAAGTAAACCTGGGCAGGTGCTCTAGAACAACAGCTATCGGAAAGTATTTCAATTGTGAAAACAACACCGAGGCAGTAGCATCACACCGTGAAGCTTTGCCAGCCCATCACTCACAGATGTTGTTAGCGGAAATAGTTTTTCATGTCATATCTGAATATAAGACTCATTTCGAATTTGATAAAGGTGTCGGATGTGTGGCCACATACAGGCTAACCACAGACTATGTGCGTTGGGGGTTTACGTCCTCGCTGGTCGTCTGTAGGTACCGATGAAAACAATGTAGCTTCAAGCGACGTGAAATCCTGCCGTATATTGGCGGAGTCATGTATCAGAAGGCAGACAGATTCCGCTAGCAGCTAGCGGTGTTGGCGGAGCCAAGCCTGAGGCGGATGCGGGAGTGGGCATGCAGGAACGCCCGTCTGGAAGGCCTACAGGGGACGTGTGCGAGTCCAAGCCTGCTGACCTCCAGCAGAAGCCTGGAATCAAGGGAAGCAGCTGTCTTCTGGGAACTGAACCACGTGTGACAGTGTAGGGGTGAACCGATATGCGAACAGTCTGAATCTTTGGCTCCAGGCTCGGTCTGAGTCCGGCTTCCCGCCGAGACCTCAGCATAAGTGGCTAAGCACGCCCCCCTGCTAGAGAAGATCATAGTTGTTGTGCCTCGTGGAAAGACCTGCTCCAGTCTGTTAAATACTTAAAGGTGCGGAGGAGGAACCGCGCCCCTTGTGATCCGAAAGGCACGGCTCTAAAGCTACGGCAAAGTGGATTGAGGATAAGAGCATGAACGATCTCGGGTGGCCGAGCAAAAGTCCTGCTGTGAATCCTACCGAGAGTCTGTGCGAAAAAGGGCTCCCCGGGCGGGCGAGGGGAGGAGGATGGGCGAGAAGCGCCTCGCGTGGGCGTGAAGAGTAACAAAAACCGTAAAAACAAAAACAACATGGCTATGCAGGTATTTGACCATGTAGTGGGGTCAGGGGTCAGGGTACTTATCCAATGTGGGCATTTAAGCAGGCTTTCTCGGAAAGGAACAGTTCTCTTATGTTATCTTACACAAAAGCTGCTGTATGTCACTGTTCTGTCATTCTGAATGTTCATATATACAGTCAGACATTAAGCCAACAAACGCTAAGCCAGGGTTCTTCAAATCTGCACCTCGATTCCAAATCCAGGCCGTTTTTTCAGTTCTCCCAGGTAGTTGGTGTAATAATGACTAGTTCTGATTGGTCAGAGGCTTCACACCGGACTGACAGGTAAAGGAAGGCTGGAAAACCGGCAGGACTCAGACCTTCGAGGACCAGGATTTGAATAACCCTGCACTAAGCCAGGGGTGTCCAGCCAGCTCTGTGTGCAGCCTGGTCACTTCCCTGCTGCGTGCAGAGTTTAGGTGTAATTTTCATGTTATGTGGCCTTTCAGCTGAAGACTTCCCGTCTGCTCTTTTGACATCTGTAAATTACACGTGTGTGTCTCTATGATGGACTGCCATCCCATCCAGGATGTTCCCCTGTTGCCTTGGAGATGATCCAGTCCCCCCCCCCCCGCTGTAAAGAAGTGGTTCAAAGAAGGATGCATGGATGGAAGGATGGAGGGATGGATGGATGAATGGACAGATTGGAATACTGAAGCATTTATAATGGCCTATAAATCGTGAATTATTATTTTATTCAAATCAAACATTTGTATTGATATATGAAAGGAGGCTACAGTTTGTGTGGCACAAACAATATAAAAATACAGCTTAATATTGTGCAGTTTAGGAGAACAATAGATGTTCAGCATACATTGATTCACCATGGTAACAAACATGGAACAAAGCATGCAAAGTGTGCAGCCTGAGGTATATCTGTGCTTGTAGATGACATGCTTTGACCAATCAGAGTCCCTGGAAATTGAGTCTTTGCTAAATCTCTGTCTGGATAAGCATGTGGGCTATCAGTAAATGTACGGGAAGCACATCCTCTCATATCCTCAGCCAGTCTGAGACTTCTTGGACATATTGTAGAGCACACTTAATGCCAACAGGTTAGCTAACTAACCCCGTAGATTAGATGGTCATGACCCGTTATATGGTCTGAATATTAACCAGTGACATGACATAGTTTAATATCATATTGTTTGTTGAATGATGCCAGCCTCAAGGACAGATTATTTTCTTCAGTTCCCAGGAAACATTTTAGCCACCGTAATTAATTACCTTAAATCAGAGCTGAATGAGTAATAGATGTGCTGGGATATTGTGAGAGTAGCCTTTGTCCACCTCCGTCTGGGCCCACAGCATCGAGGCCTATTCAGGATCCAACCTGCTACCACACAGTCCTCCATGCTCAGACAGCCGAGAGATCGTATTACGCTCCGACTGCAATTCGGCGACCGAATACAGTTTATACTCTGTGTCTCAGTATCCACTCTACATAGAAACTGAAACATTAGTAACTGATGTAAAAGTAACTGCATGATTTGTATTGCGCATTATTTTTTAGCTGGGAAATAAAAACATAAAATATATATGTGTATATATATATATATATATAGTAATGAATCAATAACGCGTAACATGTGGACATTCTTGCATCCACGTGTGTTTTTTGTGTCAATGACATAACAAAAACCTGCCTCTTCGTGAAGTATCTTAGACATGACAATAAAAACCATCGATTGGTGGTTGGGTTTTATTGCTGAATCAGCAAGATGATGCTTCGCATGGTACTTAAAGTTATGATGAACAAAAGACATTTTTAAATGATGCTTCTCCTGGCATAATTTAAGCCTGATGAGTATCAGACGCACGCAGCAAACATCCGTCTCGTCGCAGACCGTTACTCTCAGCGAAATGGCACAACTGACTCGGTTTACGATGAGATGAAAATCACATGGAACTGCATAAATTTATTCCAAATGGGCTAAAAAGCAAAATTTAAGTGTTTATTCTTTAGTCATGGTGTTGCAGTGGCTTTAAAATGTGCTTATTACCCCTCATAACTCGGGCTGTTTGTACGAACAGGCTTCAAATAAAATGCATACTTGAGAAAACCTTGGCAAAGCGTGGAAATCTGAATTTGAATGTGATTATTTTCCACCCTGGGAATGCTCTTCACCATTATGTTACCACTACAGCATTTCTGCAGCCCGCCATCAATATCAAAGACAATGTCAATTAGGGTCCACTGAGAGAAGGCTTGCATTAACTGTAAACATCCTTCATTTAGTCACGGATGCGGTTATTGTAATAAATGGAAATGCCGCCTCCTGCCAGCACGTATATTTTGTCATTAAAAATATATATTAGGGAAACATCTGGTGCTTAACTAAAGTGCAATGGTACAGTTTCACAAATTTAGCAAGGTGCTCGTAGACGACAGCAGGACTTCAAGATGGTGACGCGCAATAAAAATGTCTGTTCTCTCCCGGGAAGGTGATTTAACTGTGCGTAGCAGAGCCGCTTAGCCAACATACCTGTGACCTTTCAGACGATGCTGAGACAACAGCGGCCATTCCGGAAAGGTCATGGCACGCGCGTCCCGTGAAGGTGGCTGGCGGATATACTGCCTTTACTGCATGTTTTCCGGAATGATGAGATCCAATTAGCACAAAAGTCACAGGGAGGTTTGCTGTGCAGGAATGCTGCACCTAGCTTCATATCTGTAGTTTGAGAGCTCTGTTGTTATTCAGTCTGAGTCTGAGGTGTGGCGCTGACCAAGGTTTGAATCTTTTCAGGGAAGAGCATTAGATTGCTAAGCTACAAAGCTAACTCTGTGGCTAACGTTTGCTTTAGCTTAAGGATGTTGTGGTTCGAAGGGGACACGTATGTTCTGAGCTCCACTACTGGCGAAGTAGTTACACATTCTGGGCCCCCTGACAAAATATCACCTTGCCCCCCTCCCTTACAGTATATTATGCAATTTTATAATTTTATGTATTCAATGCCCCCTGTAAAGTGCTGGCCCCCCTGAATCTGTCAAGGCACCCATGCCGCTCTGATACCCCCTGTCTAGTACACCTACATCTCATTACCATGTGTATGGTGTGTGGTTTGGTGGGTTAGAGCTCTGTTCCTGCAGTCAGGAGGTTGCTGCTTCAGATCCCATAGTTGGCAGATTAATGCCAATGTTGGGCCTTTCAATAAGGACCTTTACCCCAATTACTCTGAGGACTGACTGACCCTGCTGCTTTGCATGAAGGCATCTGCAAGTACATTCTCTTCGAGTTATTGATAGTTTAAACGGTCATCTTGCATTATTCAATACTAATAATACTAAGTTACATTTATATAGCTCCTTTCACAATCGCAATGTCGATTTATAGGAGGGAGAAAAATCAGTAATTAGTGAAGGAGGAAGAGACAAAACAGAAAGGTCCACGGAAGAGAAACGCCTTTAGTTCCAGTTTGGAGGGGGGGAAGCGGTGCGTGTCCAGTAAAAGGACGCCGCCAGATGTGCTGATTTTACTGCACGTTTTCCGGAATGATAAGATCAAAGTAGTGCAAAAGTCACAGAGAGGTTTGCTGCGCAGGAATGCTGCACCAAGCTTCATATCTGTGGTTTGAAAGCTCTGTTACTATTCAATCTGAGTTAGCATTAGATTGCTAAGCTACAAAGCTCTAGGACATCCTGCAGTCAGGAAGTTGCTGGTTCACATTCCAAAGTCGACAGAGTTATGTCAACAAGCAGAGCCCTTAACCCCAGCTGCTGCAGGGACCGATCCTGCTGCTTTACATGAAAGCATCTATAACTATATTCTGTTTCAGTTATTGATAGTTTAAATGCTCATCTCTTACTGAAACAGTAACAGTGACAGCTAATAAATCCATTTGTCCGCTTAAAACAAATGTGGACATCCTGTATAAAGAAAAAGTACTCCAGTGTTTAACAACACAATTATACAGTGGTTTCCATAGTACAGTGATTATCATGTTCAGTTCACACTGCAAAGGTTCCGAGACCAGAACCATGTAGAAACAAATACATTTGGAATGTTGTGTGTCTGTGGGACTTTCTTATAGGAGTTTTACTTACAAAACAATATTCTGGGGACAAAAAGAAAAATGATTGGTTGGGAGAGACAACCAATCGGATTGCAGAGGAGGTGGATCCATGCAACTGATTGGTTGGTTCCGTCTCCCCTAGTCGCTTGGACCCACCTCCTCTACAACGTGATTGGTAGTTTCTCTCAGCCAATCATTTTTCTTTCTGTCCTGGGAGCATTTCTGTGTAAGTAAGACTCCCATGAGCCTAGGACTCTGTGCCTGTGATCGGAAAGCTGCTAGTTAAAATCCTGTGTTTCCCCGAGTGATGTCACCCTTGAGCAAAGCCATTAACCCCGATTGCTCAAGGGACATTGTCTGAGCCTGCTCTCTAATCATCGCTTATGTGTCACTTTGGACAAAAATGCCTGCTAAATAAATACATACAATATATAATGTAGGAATACTGATACTATTATACTATTAGTTTATATGCTATTAATATAATGGAGAACTCTAATAGTGTAGTTTTAATGCGTGCAACATGTGTGAATATCCTGATGCATTTTGAAAAAGCAGAAAATTTATTACGGATAAAAGCAGCCATTAGCATTAGTGGACATCGCAGACGAGAAAGAAGAGAGAAGTATCCAGCTGAGGGCCAGCTGTTAGCTTGGCAGCAACATCTTCAAACGTCAAACCTGTTTTTTAATCCAATTTATTCAGCAGCTGCAGAGGACTGCGTGTGGCCCTGCCCACCGTCCCAACTCCGTAAGACTTCGGCATCTAAAGGGGGAAAATAGCTGTACCATTTTTTTTTTCCAGCTTTCGTCAGGAGAAACCAGATTGTACGGCGTGGAAGTATATGACTGTTGAAGGAGAAATCCATGGTCGTATTCATAAAACGCGTAGCATGCTTTTGAATGTATAAATAACGGGATGAGTATGTTTTCAGGTCTCAATACAGGCCCTTGGCTAGTGCCGTCGAGATCTTATAAATGCGATTTCCTCTCTTTCATTCCACCAGCCTGCTGCCATTTTTACAGTTATGATGAAGTGTTCGCCTCCCCTTCCCTGAGCTTCATCAGCAACAATTTAGGGTTTATGCGAGGGGATGCAATCAGTTCTTCCATTAAATTTTATCTGGCTGTCTATTGACAGTTACGGCCATGAAGCTTCAGGGCCGCAAGTGGAGATTCTATTCCCCAATTTTTATCTCTCTCTCTTTCTCTCTCTCTCTCTTTATATTATGACCTGTTTTTGTTGGCCAGAATTTGTCCTGGCAAGGGCTTTGATCTCATCAATTCAGCACACTTGTCGTCAGGTCTTATTTAATTATTTTTTTTCACCCGATAATTATGGGCTGCATGCTAATAGTCTACGCTCTGAGTTTTCCCCAGTTAAATTATTGCGTCCTGTTTTTAAATTTAGAGCCCCTGTAGCACCCCCCTCTGCTGATTCATCAGCCCACCTGTAGCCAGACACACAGCAGGGAGAATAAGGCTCTGGATTCCGGGTGCAAGCTGGCATTGTGGCTTTGAGAGAGGATTCTCTGCACATGGGTGAAGTTTAAATTAGAAAAAGTCTCTTGGCTTTAGCGCTGTGGAGTTTGCACGTCTTCCCTGTATCAGGTGACTTGCCATCTCTAAAATGCATATTGTGATTTCCATAATTTTAAGTGGCTTTTATTCAAAGTTACATACGTTTTGAAGACGGTCGGGTAGAGCTGGGTAGTTCAGCTTCAGAAAGTAAAACTCCAGACTGAGAATTTTATTTCAACAAATCAGCTGAGAATAAAGAGCTTCAGTCAGTGAGTATTCAACTGGTTGGTTGAAATGAAATCCTGGTCTGGACTTCTACTTTTGGGACCTGAATGATCCCCCCACTTCATCAGAGTCCACCATTCCCCAAGTGAAGTAATTGGGGATTAAGGACCTTAGTTGAAGGTCCAACAGTGAAATCATTCTGTCAACCAGAAGATTCAAACCAAGAACCTTCCAGTCACAAACACGTTGCCCTAAAACCCTGGACCACTCACTGCCTGCCTGAACACTCTGGACTGGCATAAGTGACTGGGAATTTAGATGGATAGACAATAACATCTATTTAGCACTTGATATTAAGGCTACATTCTTATAATAAATTCATTCATGTTGATAGAATAATTATATAGCACAGACAGACAATTTTCCTGGATTTCCACCATCATGTTGCCAGTTTTCATTCCCTCTCTGAATAAAACAGCACAGTGAAATATTAGTTTGTTCTCGCTTCTTCTCACTGCCATCCTCTTCCTGGCACCGAGACCCACATCAGTTCCCGCCTGTGCTCATACGCCCCAACTTACTTTTCTGTGCAATTATTGTCATTCCACATTCGAGCGCTGCATTGCTCACCCGTGTAGCAGTTCCAAACCCGCTGTTCAATCAATGTCATCACTTAACCCTGGGATTCGTTATTTGCCCACAGTTCATCAATGTTCCCTGGCCAAACTTTCCGGGTGCATCATTTAAGACGCGTAATAGAAAACGTATTTAAATTACCCGTGGGTCGTGCGTCCTTCTGAATTCTAGTTGGATCGAACACGCCCACATATTTACATTATTTGTAATTCGTGTTCTTTGCGGATGCTTATTTTTTACCAGGGAGACTAAGATCTTCCAATCACCAATGCACTGTAGGGTTGTGGGTGATAACGGCAATGAAAATGTAACTATATATCAATTTTGTCGTACGTAAATGCGTCAAAGAGACTGAGACCATACATACGTTGCACCTCAACTCGCACCCACTTCTGCACCCTCACCAGTCAACGAGGTACAACTTTAGTGTGAAACTAACTTCACTACTTGATATGTGGAATGTGATTGGTTGTTGAAAGACAATAATTTACATCAAAGAAACCTTTATATTTTTGTACGTTTGTGGTGTCCTAACGCAGTTCCAGTTTAACAATTTTTGCTCAACCTCGTCTTCCCCAATTTGCTATCGCATTTATGTTCCCGCCTCTATAATTCATTTTCATTTTCCCTTCTATACCCGTATGTCCAGTTCCAGTAGCTAGGGGCACAAGCCGGGACTCACCCATGCCAGGTGTACAGTTTGGTGACTCCATTTCACCCTCGCGTATTTCTGGATTGTTGGGGAACACCGGAGAACCCAGCGGAAACCCCACGGCAGGAACATGCAAGTTCCACACACATAGAACCGGGGTAGAGACTCAAACGCTGGTCTCCAGAGGACGTAGCTTTACTAGTGACTGTACCACCACATCACATTTATCATCCTCCTAATGGAACTGGAATTCCCCCTCTGTGGACAGGATTCCAATTTCATCCGCCGTTCTATATAATGAACAACAATGAAAACAATGGTGACCAGAGGTACAATGAAGGGGCAATAAAATCATCACATCTCTGAATTAATAAACTGCTTTGACTATATTGGTATAGAAAATGGGTAAATAGATGGATTTTTGCCTATATTATACACCCCAGGAAGCCTAGTCACTCATAAACAAATTAAACATCTTCATTAAGTGCTCCGTGCATGCATTTGTGAATTGACGTTAAAATTTTCAGTCTGTTTCGCATATTCAGTTTTGAAGACAACCGTGTTACAATCAAACCAGCAAGCTATAAGTTAGCTTAAAGTTCACATACTACTGTCAAATCTGAGCACTGGCGGGGTGATAATTATCTGTCTATATAACTTTTACCTACAGACTCTTAGTAAAGCTTTTCAACTATTAATTATCAAACAAGTGCGGCTTAATAATGGGCAGAACATTTAATTAAGTAACTTTGAGATAAGATAAAAAAAAAATCAAGCAGTATATGGATCAAACGGGATTCTTGTTATGTTATTAAATGTTAGTTGAAATGACCCATCAGGTTGCCAAAATATGACAGAGTGTAATTTGGTACAAACTCTACTACAAGACCAGAAGGGAATTTAACATTTATCTGACTGTGTGACTGGATGAATTATTTAGTATTGCCTAACCTGCCCATGGACCATCATGCAATGCTCTGATAATGGAATTCTGTGATCAAGGGCACTGGGGGATTGTAACCCCTGCAGTGATATTTCCAACAGCCTATTGTGAATAAATGGCTGACCTCCAAGCCTATTGCCCAGCGGGGTGGACTGAGGGAAATACAGCAGATTCATGGACCGCAGTTAACATACACACCTAACCGCGTGAAATACAACAGATGCACCACGCTAAATATCACGTAACTTATGTTTGTAAATATAATCTCTTAATTTACGATATTTTACTCTCATTACGCAATGATTATCTGGAGACCGTAGTTAGAAGGTATAATGTAAGAATTCAGACATGCATTCCGTGTTGTATGCCTTAAGTCAATAGCTTCGTAGCTAACATTGAATATTCCCAGAACTTAGCCCGATGTTCTGTGAAGACTCTTGGAAAACTTGGTTGAAAACAGTTTTTTTTTCCTATGTTTTACATTTCATTACGTTTTACGTAAAGGTTCTGTCTGTTAAAATTATTAACCGGACATCCTTTCAATGCAATTCGTGTTGAGGAATATTGTTTTATAATAAGATTTTATTTTATAAAAGGGCTATACTGTATGTGCATACTACAAACATGCCATCGACCCTTGAACCCATGTGATTTTTGATGTAAAGCAACAGTGTTATCTGCTGCTCTGACTTGCCATTCGTTTGTTTTTGTGTTATTAGTCTTTGAAGTTTCCATGCCTTAATTGTAACTTTCGTGACGTAAAAACTGTTAGCGGGGTTCCTTGCTACATTTGGGAATTAGCATATACAGTAGCTGTTTTATAGTTTTCTATCAGGCTGGTCGCCTGGCAAGGAGTTGTGGCCTTGCACATAGCATCTCCAGAGTTGGGGGTTCTGCTCTTTATCCATGCATGCGGGGAGGTCTCCCTGTGTCATGTGGGTATTCCCCAGTAGCCCCAAAACATGCTAACATGCTAACTGGCGTTTCTAGACCACAGAAAGAATGTGCACCTTCTGATGGGCTGGAATTCTGCCCAGGGTGTACCTGTGCTGCGTGGGACAGGCTTCTGCCCAGGAATAGCGCTTCGAAGATGGATGGCTAAGCAAGCTTCAGTGCGGGTTTTGCACGCATTGTTTGCAAAAGGCTTTCTCAGGGAGCTTGGCCTGATGCCTTATGCATGATCCGTGTTTCTGGGGATACATGCCGGATCAGGACTTTTTAGATAAACGCACATGGGAAATGTATGGTTGGCCATTTTCTTGAAGGCACTTCACTTCTCTTAACCCTCATATTGCAGACTGTGCATGTGGCCTACAGCAGGGATTTGAGGAATTATAGGCAATAAGGTTCTTTCCCTTCCTAGGTCCACCTGTGTCATCACGTTTCAATCCCTCTCGACCCGCCGCTCCTGTGATGTAGAAGTTCACAGTATATATTAAACCACATATCTGTCCGCTCCATCCCTCACACGTGTGGCACTAAGTACTGTCCCCACTTCCAGTTTCAGACCTCGGGCTCCACCTCATCTGCTGCTCATCCGTTAGGCTTCAGAGTTGGCAAGTAAGCCACTGAAAGGCTGAAATCTCACATTACGTGTCACTTCCTCACAGGCTTCCCTGCTTGAGTGCATCCCCTTTAAGGCCTTCCAGTGCTGTTGGCTTCTCATTGTCAAACACTAACATCGGAACCCCCTTTCCCTCTTGGGACAGTGTTAGAAAATATCCCCATCTCTTCTCTTTTATTTGTTCCAAATCCCTCAGTCCCGATCCTCTGTGACCCATTTCTGAAGAATACTGTATCTGTTTTGGTATGTAAGATACAAGTGTGGTTTTTGCTGAAACATTGGGGTGTACCTCTGCACTAGTATGCTTAACGGTGACACACTGGTCATGTTGGTCACATGATCGGTTCTCTTTGATTCTGTTTTAATGCAAATTCAAACAAAGGTGAATAAAAAATAGACGCATGCATAATAATTTAAAGAGTATATCATTATAAAGATTTAAAGAAGTAGTAGTAGTAGTAGTAGTAGTAATAATAATAATAATAATAATAATAATAAAAGTAAACTGGGGCCTGTATCACAAAGCTAAATAGGTTGCTTAGCTGGATAACTTGTTAGATTTAAGGTAGTCTGGGCTAAATGTAAATGAATGAAGACAAAGTCCATTTAAACTGGGATACCGTAAATCTGACAAGTTATCCCGCTAAGCAGAAGTCCGGCTTTGTGATACAAGCCCCTGTTCTCTAAATGTATAGCTTATGGTAAATAACGCACAAGCCCCATTTATTCATTCTGGTAATCACTTCCTAATTCTCTCCACCTGAATAATTCACACAGACATACATACAGATAAACAACGCAATAGGTTTCCGTTGTTGTCGTTTAAATGTTCACTGTCCTACTCCCAGTTATCGAGGCTGCATCTCAACTTTGACCCTGTACTGGGTTAAAAAAAAAAAAGAGTTAAAGATGAATCCATGGCTGGATGTACTTTTTAAAATATGCAGCCATATACTTACTCGACCATTTAGCTTTTTTGCTATAGCACCTTATTCCACTAAAGAAAGGGACGACATCAAAATCAACCTTTGTAGCCTCAAGCTCGTGCTTGGAAGCACTATCTACATAAATACTGCTGAACACAGAAGGCGGCGACGTGGAGCCGTTAGATTTCATGACTCCCATCGTTCAAGCCGCGGCATATTTCTGCATAGCACAGATTAAAAACGTATTTTATTCTCCGGCCAAGGTAACAGAAGGCACAAATTACGAGCAGGTGGAGTGAATACAGGTTCACCTAGGACTTTCAGCCCATTATATCAGCCCAGCCAAGAGTATTTTCCAGAACATGAAAAAAAGCCCTTCCCTATCCGGTGCATATGACTATACTTGATTTTATAAATGAATGGCGGCTTCATCTGCCAGCTGACAATTTGTGTGCGAATGCCGTTATAAAATTGCCATATGGTACGAGGCTCCATTGAAGAAATCTAATGATGGCCGAGCTTCTCCCGAAACATCATCATCAGGTGGTAGCAAACGCCGTGCGCTACATCAAAACCGAATGGAGAAACAGCGTGTGAGATCCAAATGGGGGGAAAAAAACCGAAGGATATTATATGAAAGTTGACCCGCATTTACTTAATTACTATTCGCCTTGAATGCTATTTTGCAACTTCCATAACACGGGTTCTGAATACGCCCTCGCTATTTCAAAAGTCCAAACGCAAATCACAATTTCAAACTACATTAATCGAATCTTATCCCTATTCAGTAAAAGCAGAAAAATGGACTCAAGTGAGTGTTATCATCAGCATAATAATCATAATAATCTTTGGCAAAAATAATGAAATAATGAGGGAAGGTCTTATGAATTATCCTGATCTTGAAAGTGACTTTGTGAACTACACCTGAATAAATCACACTTTTAAAATGCTTATTCATGCCATCTGTGTACACTAATAATATGGATTACTAAAAAAAACAACTTTCTGAACTGCATCATGCCTTTAGGCTGTATGCATGAAAAACCGAAGTTTGACTCAATATATGCAAATGATCCAGAACATTCCTTGAAATGACATGTGACGATACACAGTGATTTGAAAATTATAACATAGTCTATAAAATCACCACTTATTGTTCTGTTCATAAAAAAAACAATGGCCTATTGTATTAATCAGCCAGCAACTTCGCAACATGCAGACAGCAGCTTTGATTTTCTTATAAAGATCCTCAGCTTCAAGATTTCTCTAAAAATGCCCGAAAGAAAAAATCTATTACAATTAAAGGCAAGTTTGAATGAAGTGAGAAACAATCGCATTCATCTGTATGTGGAGATTTGAAAAGAGTGCGTCTCCGTGAGAGCGGTTTACAAAAGGCAGCTCAGAGAGGCAGTACCAATTTAATGAAAAAATAAATAATACACTGATTCCCCCGCCTATCTCGGAAGTTACGTTCCAGACCCGTCAGCAATAAGTGAAAATCCGCCATATAGAAAGACCATGTAAATTAGCACGCACACACACACGCACACGCACACACACATAAGGGGCGGCATGGTGGTGCAGTGGTTAGCACTGTTGCGTCACACCTCTGGGACCTGGGTTCGAGTCTCCGCCTGGGTTATGTGTGTGTGGAGTTTGCATGTTCTCCCTGTGCCGT
>JAABNY020000050.1:590008-601017 GCA_015164015.2 Brevimyrus niger
ACTGGTGTGTGAGTGTGCCCTGCGATAGGCTGGCCCCCTGTCCAGGGTTGTTCCCTGCCTCGTGCCTGTTGCTTCCGAGATAGGCTCCGGACCCCCCGCAACCCAGTAGGATAAGCGGTTTCAAAAATGGATGGATGGATGGATATATACATATATATGCGCGCAGACACACACGCACATCTCTGTCTCTCTGTGTACTGTACACATAATGGAATATGTAAAAATTTTAAAAAACTTTAAGCTCAATTTTACGCTCAGCCACAAACAGTTTGCTCACAACAATCGGATCACAGGCAAAGTACACCATACGCAGAGAACTGTGACGTCGGGGTAATAACCACGATATAGCGGGGATTACCATACCACCGTTTTTCTCTTCAATCACATATTCCACAACATTTCCCCACATGATGTTCAATTATTGTTGTCATGAAAAGAAGAAGAAAATGTGATGTCATTCTATTCTTGTATGATGGTGATTAATTATGTTTATAGTTTTTTTTATATCACTAACTCACTAAAACAAATCTTGTAGCACAAACCTTTTTTTCAGATACCCACAGGAAAACTGTTTTGGCAAAACTTAGAATAATCACCCCAATAATCACCCAATGAACACAAACAGCTGACCTGCTAAATTTGCTTTGCACTAATTTCATGGCAGGGTAACAATTAACCTTAGCCCTCACTGGTTTCTGCATGACAACACGTCTTCCGATGCACAGAACTCCAGTCACTGCAGTCCAACATAAATAACACGCAGTTGTCATGGATCACACCCTAACAAGCTTAATTTTTCACACATAGGTCTAGAGGTGCAATGTTGACTGCGGAATGTCCCTGGCATGCATGTGGGTAATATCACCCTCTGTGCTGTAACCATGGCATGGTAGAGACCTCCACTGCCAAGCCAACATGGTATAGCTACCATCTACCCACATATACCCACATCCTTCTGATGCCAGTTGTCACGGGTCCGTAAACACTTTGGCAACAATCCACAATTAAGAATAGCCCTCCTGACCCCATATTTCCCACTTCGGAACCCCACTAAAGACTTTGTCTTGACATGGCAGCGTAAGACGTAGGAGAGAAATCTTCTCACAGAACATCTTCTCTGGGCCTTGGACTTTACTGGTGGGGACCACTGGTGTAAAGAGCATTAAGTGTTATCCTAACTGTAAGTAAATCTTTGCTTTTTTTCATAATTACTTCATTAAGCAAATGAAAGCTGGTGCACTTTTTACTTGAGTGCTGTAACTAAGGGTGTTTGGAACGATACTGCGGTTTGATTCTTTTGATTTTAATGTGTGTGAAGTTGCCCGATTAGTTTTTTTGGCTGCTAGCATAATGAGCTGATCTGCCTAATAATGCATGCAACCCTATGCTACAAGTGTTGGACTACAAGTATTAAATGAAATACACTGGTTTTCATGTCCTATATTTCATAAGGACTCCGATAGTCTGCTGGGTATTGTAAAATGTTTTTCACTCTGCACTGCACAAGTACAACCTAGCAAGCTTTGCAAATGAATTGAATTGAATTAGTAATGTGTCAATCAGGCCAGGATCTGGACAAAAGATGGGCGGGTGGATTGATGGGTTTGGGAACAGCAATCCCTGTTCAACTACATCCAATAACTTAATAGTCATGGAGCTTGTGGGGGGTTAGGGTACCTCAATTACAAAACTAGTCACCCCTGCGGGATCTTCTCCATGACGGTATGCCAAGACGCATCATCACACTAAGCTAGCAAGCTGCAAACGTTATAAACCCCACAAAGATGTTTATCTGTGATGATTTTTAACATAGTTTATCATTAGCTAGCAATACTCGGCTAAACTATTGATTTCCGGTCGATTTTTTTTTAGCCGGCTTGACTAGCTAGGTAATTCGGGTTAGGCTATCGCCGCTACGATGATGCTGCTGTGTACGTGAGATGCTAGCTATGTGAACTTGTGGTGCCGCAGTGTTGCGTTAGCTTCGCTATAAATAAATAAATAAATAAATAAATAAAAGTGTCTCGTATTGAACACAGCACTGCCTGCTTCTGTTCCATGTGAACACCTTCTTCATTGCGTTGGGTGACTGTGTACGCCTAATCGAGTTGGACAGCACAAATTTTACGAATCGACTCATTCCGAAATGGATTCAAAATGGAGGCCCACTATTGTTGACCCATGCAGTAAATCTACATTAATGTAAATTTGAGAAGCTGCTGGGTTTTTGTTGTGCAATGTTGTGAGAATCTCACTGGTGTTTTTTATTCCTTTGAAACAGGTCCAAGTACTTACTAACCTGTCAGAAAGACACATGTTGAATTTGTAGCAGTAAATTCAGTCAGAATGTTTTTAGCCCACAGGGTGAAATTGTTGGAAGCCCATTTTATTGTAAATGTGAGTCCTTACTGTTTTTTTTTTTTTTTTTTTTGTACCGTTTTCAGTTTATTTAAATGGTGCGTATTGTTTGTGGGACTCTGTGTGTCTCCATGGCATAAGACTCTGCTTGTAATTCGAAGGTTGCTGGTCCAAATCCCCTGTCTGGCGCAGCGATTTTACGGTTTGGCCCTTGGGCAGGGGCCCTTATCTCCAAATTGCACCAGACATGCTGTCTAACCCGAATGTATGTCGCTTTGCAGAAAAAGCATCTGCTAAATACATTTTCAAAGGCAGAGAAACAATTCAAAAATACTTTATACTCTGAGTACCTTTTAAACAAGATATTCCTATACTTTAGTAGACTGCAGAAGAGGTTACTTTTGCTCAGCTTTTTAGAAGTAAGAATGCGTTTACTTGAGTAGGATTTTCGAGTGGTGTCATGGCCGGGTCACCCTAAGGGGCATTTGTGGCAGCTGGGGGTATTTCCCATGCTGTCTGTCCAGGTTGCATATCGCCTGTAATGGAAATGAAATCTTCTGGCCCGACTTTGCCCACTAACGGGATGCTGAGGGATTATAAACTCGCAGTTCTTTTTCTTCTGTCTAACAGACATTCTTTCTATAGTTTTTCTGTTTTCCATTGTTACTCTTTCCCCAGGAAAAACCCTTTTACAGGCCCCCAGAAGCATGTGGTTAGATGAGCTGCCATCATACAGCGCCATTGTGTGCGTCAGTGTGTGCCCTGCAATAGACGGGTATCGCTTCCAGGCTGTTCCCTGCCTAGTGCCTTATTCTTCCTACGACTGGCTTCATGCTAACCCCGACTCTGTACCAGATAAGTGGTTATGGGGAAATGGATCGAAATGAAGCATGTTAAAATGCTCATGCCTGGGTATTATGGTTTATAGAGCCACGCAGTTAAAAATCCCGGCATCATTGTATTACATGTGCTGTACGGGCTTTATAAAATCCTCACATCTTGTGGTAATCCATCAGGCAAGGAGATCGATGTTCCTAAATGGGAGTATTTCTTTCTGCGCATGGAAGGATACCTCTGTATTACCTTCAATTTCACCCAAGTCTATTGATATTTATATGGAAAATGGTCACAAACGTATTATAACACAAAAGAATGATATGTGTCTGAGAGGGCTTTTAAATAGGACCCTTAATAACATGTATTTTTCAATCTTCATTCATTTAGGAGTCCCCAATAGGCACTTTTACCCAGTATTTTGGTAGTTCAGCTTAAGCCTGGCGCTCAGCTGGCATTTAACATTTACGGCGGGTTGACGTGCAGCAGATTTATTTTAATGTTTATCTCGCTCTGTCAAATGTCCTTGAAATACCAATAGTTATTTTTGTCTCCGAGGAACATTTAATTTTATATGTGGCGTATTGAATATAAATGGTTCTATTTGATCAATCCCAGTAAGGGAGCTCGCGGTTAGAGTACCGCCTTGAGGCCAAAGACGTTCCCCGTGCCCTTCACCTTCAGGGGTCTTTGGGGAAAGGTGTCTCTCTGGGGGGGTGGGGGGGGTATCTGCAGGAGGCTGAGTAAGGGGCCAGTGGCTGGGGAATAAGGGGAGACGGCTGTGGCTTTCTGGGGCCAGCAGGCCTTCAAGGAGCGCATTATTTTTTTAGCTTTGCAGATATTCTTATCCGGACATCCTACCAGGTCTCCACCTGGGATTTGAACCTGCCACCTGGTTGGGACAATGATCTATTCCCTTAGCTGGTACCACTGACCCAGGCTTTTATATAAATGGTATATCTAAAAAAATGTCAATAACATTCTGAATGTCCGTATGGTCGGGTACAAACCCAAACTGTACAGTAAAGCTACCTGTGGAATTCACGTGCATTCCAGTTTGTACAAAATGTAAAAAAATATATACAATTAAGCCACTTTTCTAAAAACATTTGTTTTATTTATTTCTAGCTGCCTGGATTATTTAAACCGTAAGCTCAGAAATGTGTAGCGACGGGCTGTTTGTCATTTAACAGCATTTCGGGAGTGTGCGATGTTTAGAAAGTGTGTATTTAGTGTGTCAGATTTATATGTTTCCACTGTAGATTTCTCTCTGGGGGGGGCTGGAGATTGAAGGGGAACCCCAGGAGAAAAGGCCCTGTGTATTACCACCGCGGACCGCTGCACAGACGAGGCCCGACAAGGCAGCTTGACTGGGCCGCCTTCAGCGGGGAGCCTCTGCTCGCTCGCAAGCCAACCAAGACTTGACAGTGCGTTTTGGTTTCCCAGGCAACGGACAAAGGAAGAGGTGGGATGTGAAAGAGAATGGCTTGACTACAGCATGATGCAGGCGCACAGACAGATCCTTGTTGTTAAGGATTTAGGGAGGGCTGACAGTTATTTGATTCCCATTCTGTTTATAAAAAAATAAGGTTTTTTATTAGGCTTTGTCTGGGTTGTAGGTGGGTGGCGGACTCTGAAGAAGAATGCGGAATTTATGTTAAGTTATATAAACCGATGAATTTTACATGACATGCCCACTGACTTTTCGCTATTGACTTATGGAGGGAAAAGAAAAGCATGTTGAGTGGGAGTTTATTCATTTGTTTGATACTGAGAAACAACTGTTTTTCAATTACCTTTTAATTAGTACAAGTGCCACTCATCAGCGTTACAATAACCGAACATTTTCCGCGGCTCCGCGCTTGCCGTCGCTGTTCAGAACGACGCGGAGGGGGTACGCCGTCCCCTTGCAATCATGCATATTCCCCTCCGCACCGCGGGGCACTGCGCACGAACGCACGCGTCAAATGCGATGGCTGGTTTGTAATTGCGCCGCACTCTGAATGCGAGTCGACGTTCAATGAGCGCCGCGATTCACCTCTCGCGCGGATCAAAGCCGAGCACTTACACTCTAGCGCTTGCTATCAGAACCCGGCTACGGCTGCAACCTTTCAAATGTGTCTTGTTCAGTCTTTGATGGTATTAAAGCCTCCTTGTCAAGCCCTCCTCCCCCATAAGCTTCTGCCACTGGCGCGGTAAACCTTTAATATTGTGTTACTATATAATCTCATTTAGCTCACTCATTGTTTGAATACAGAGAGAATTTACTTTCACCGGAAACCGTTTAATGGTGTCACGGAGGCCGACACCCCCAGGGTTTCGGGTTGAATCAGACCCCTGTTCTTCCTTCGCCTCATGACTGTCCTCCTATACCACAAAGACGCGCAGTTGGGTTACATGTCGTCTTTAAACTGCTGCCCTGCGATAGGCTGGCATCCTGTCCCGGGTGCACTCCTGTCTTCTACCTTATATTTCCTAATATAGGCCCTCCAAACCCTGTCCAGATGCTGCTGGAAGATTATTTTCTGTAGATGTCATGCATGTCATATGTGTTTCACAGTAAGAGAAGGACCTCGCACCGAACCCATATGAATTAAATATTACTCAACAATTCAAAAATGTGTAGAATGTATAGAATTTAAAAATGTACACTAGGGATGTCAAACTCCAGTCCTGGGGGGCCGCAGCCCTGTGTAGCTTAGTTCTTTCCCTGTTCCACCACAAATTATTCAGCTCGATAGCTGTGCTGTAATTAGCAAAAGGAGTTGAATCAGGTGTGTTAAATGAGGAGAAACCCAAAAATGTGCAGGGCTCCGGCCCCCCCAGGACTGAAGTTTGATACCCCCGATGTATACAGTTCCTAGAATTTATAAATTTCTGTATTTGTCTGAGTGCGCATATATGGCTAGCTGCAGGTTATATGAGGAATGTGCAGCCAATAAGTAACGAAAGGCCTCAAGAAGACTGAACCTCCCTGACCGGTCTTGCCACTTGTCCCCGTTGGCAGTGACATGTTTCTGCGTGAGGCTGCGAATTCGAGTGGCGAGGCGGCATGCTCGTCTGCCCTTTCTAATGAGTCCACACGGTGAGGACCGAGCGGGGCCCCGGTGGTGACAGATCGACGGCTTCCCGCCGGCGTCAGCCATCATGGGACGGGTCAGTTTTAGCGTTTTTTTGCTCCAGCATATATACAGCCCCTCGCTGCACCTCCGACAGAACGGGGCGGAGGGCTGTCAGCCGCGATATTAATAGCTACAAGACAGCAAACATGATGCATGCGCCTTGAAATAAATCTAAATTATCTGGACGGTACCCAGTTACGGAGTGCGGTGGAATTGGATTAACGCGGTACAGCATGTCGTGTCAAATAGTGGCAGGCAGTGGCCACGTTCTTCAGCTACACGTCACAGACGATCACAAACAATCCCAGATCACGCCGATTGGTTAATTAAATCAATCAATATCTGGCCATACCAAAAGTGGCATTACCGTTAAATAGACCAATCATGTCCTGCGTTGCCAAGAAAAAACGTTTGTCAAGAATGTTCTGCGTGACATCCATAAGGGAAATCACACTCTATTGCGTACAAAACAGTTAACCAACTGGGAGAGTTTAGGCCATACAAATCATATACCGGTATGAATCATATACATAAACATATAAATACGACCTGTAGTGCTCTCTGAGTTGTGTTTTTTGTTTCCGATCCTGAATACAATGTTACTGTGGTTTCGTGCAGTTGTTCACGCAACGACAGGCAATTCTATTGGAGGCTATGTGGCCCGTTCAGTTAAGTAAACAACGTCATCAGTCCTGACTACACAAATTTTCATACTTTATGTGAAGAAATGTTATTTTATGCTGTATATTACCATGCCGCACATGTCTTAATAGGTAAAAAGCTCTTGGAAGTTTCCTTTGTTCACGGACAAAGGCAATGATTGTGAAATGCCCCGTACTTTAAAATATTGAAAATAATTCACTATTACTATGTGATATAAACCCTAGAGCAGATATTATCTGTATTGCATGCTGTGTTTTTGTCGCGAAGGAAGAAAAAAAAAAAAGCACTCTGCTGTGCGTACTGACTCATTTTGAAATGTAAAAGAGCCTCTTGGATAAACACATTAAAAGTAGCAAAAATGCCGGAATTGTAGATCAGGTCCGTTGCGGATCTCTGTGTCAGAGTCTCCCCTTAAACTGGGCTTTACCAACAGGAACACAGATCCATTCTGCGAGTGGCCCCGCTGTCGGGAGTTCAACACACTGTTATTTCAGACGGATATAAAGAGGAAAATAAAATCAATAGCTGGGTCATGGGCCAAAACACCTAGGAGACATTTTCAAGGAGCCCCGGTCTGAAGGAAGGAAGAAAATATTTGTCCATGGGCTTGATTGCCGTTTGTTTGTCAGCCTGATGAAATGATCGTAAAATGGATTAAAGGAAGCGTACAAATGACTGGAATCCTGTTGTATCCTTCAGCTGATTTCATGCTGAAATAATATGCGATGAGTCATTACTTGGGAGTGGGGACGTTAATTTGGATGTAATTGCGGTGTTGAAGTATGTTTGATAAATAGAACTGCAAAAATTAAAAACGCTTCTCAAAATTGCCTTAAACAAGCGTAAATAGCTACACATTGGGATTGTTTACCAGGTATGGGGATTGGGTCATGCAGTGAACCTGGGCATTGATGACTTAGAAGCCTGGTCTAAAGCCAGAAAGGCAGAATAACTGAGGATGAGGCTACCTGGATCCCTGATGATAGTTAGCATATAGCTAACGTGTGAAACCGGCTGTGTTTCACTGTCTTTGTCAATGACTGAGGCCTGATTGCCAGACAGAAGGGGTTTAATATGAGCCACACTTGTATTTGCGTGCGGAATATTATCTGTCAAACCAGATCCTGGCATGCTGCATGTGGAATAGTGTGGATTCAAAAGATTCAAGAAAATAGACAAATATTGTTTGAAAAATGGGAAATCTGTATCATGCATCAGATGAAAAACAACCAGTTTTGTTACTAGAAATATATGTATTTTTCTGGCTGCCTGCTTACTATATTTGAGGGTAATACTAGTGATATTAAAAAGGCACCAATTATAAATTATATATTTATTGCCTGAGAAGTTTTAAGGGTGATAACAGCTATGTACTAATGTCTGGTATTAATAATTGTACTAATATCCGCTGTTTTTGATATTTTTGATGAGTAACTAAGTAAAGAGGTCACAGCCGATCCTTCTTCCGTTTGATCTCCATCAGCTATGTTTTATTTTGTATTTTTCATGAAGAAGCTGTAAGTCAGCTCTGAAATGGAGATGGAGGTGGACTGGGAGCTGGGGAGGCCTTAGAGCTCAGCGGCTTGGGGATCTGGGTCCGGAAGGTCATGGGTTTATATCTTGTGGTCAGGTTAAGGTATCACTGCTGGACCCTGGAGCCAGGCCCTTAACCTCAGCCGCTTCTGGAGGGCTGCACTGTCTCCCCCCAAAAGGCCTGGTCTCACCCCTATGTGCATGTGCGTCTGAATCTCTTACTGCAAGTTTGACAAGCTATTAAAAAAGAATCAAATCCTACGTACTTGTACCAACTGCAAATAATATGTATTTGGTAACACTTGAAGCTGTTATCTATAATGCATTATAAATACCGTCATAATGTGTTACAATGGTCGGTATAAGAAAAAAACATTTCAGTGTTTTCTATTGACAGTCATAGCACATTATAGTATTGATTATAATGCTTCATTAGCTCTAATGAGGCTCTCGTCTATAATACACTATGGATACCTTTATAAAATATTGTAATGATCAATATAAGTGTAGATCATAATGTTTCATAAGCTCCAATGAAGTTCTCATCCATTATGCACTATACTGTAAATAGCTATATAATGCATTATAATGGCCGGTAGGAACCCTAAACGTATTCTGAACGTTTAGGAACAACCCTAAAGAACCCTAAAAGCGTATTCTGTTGACATATACTGTTAGTATTATAGAGTTAATGCTTTATAGATACTTTCATAATATATTATAATGGTCAGTATAAAAATTAATAAAGCGTTACAGCATCTACTGACAGTTGTAAGACATTACTGTATAGTGTTTATTATAATACTTCACACACTCCAATTAAGCTGTCATCTATAGTAGACTACAGATACCCTGATTACAGTGATCGGTATAAAAACTAAGGATACTTTGTACTGCATAATGAATGTATTTATATTAGATGAGAGCTTCATATAGCATTCATAATGCATAATGAATATGGCTAGAATGTGTTATGCCTATTTATGAATATGTATAGTCACGTTTATAATGCTTTATGAATGCTTTATAATGTGTTATGAATGAGAATGTAGAGTCATATAAGCTTGGCATTCATATACCCTGTTCATATTTTTATATTTAAAGCTCTGTTTTTTCTCATCTCTTTTCTTGATTACTTTTTTTTTTTTAGCGAATCCAGGCCTTTTTGGTTGTTTTCATTTAATCCCTAAAAAAGGACAGGTCTAATAAGATTTCTTAAATCTCCGTCGCGTGTATCTGTCACCACAGCTTCTCTCACAAAAGGAGAGAATCTGCAGTTATTGATGCACAAACGCACAGAGGACCGGGTGACGCTTCTGCTTGGCGTCTTTGGGGTCACGGGTTCGATTGCTGCCCCCGGCTGTTTGTGTGGAGGCTGCGTTTTCCGTACCCCGTGCCCTGCCCTTCCTGGATCCCAGTAACCCAGCACTGAATATTATAAAAAGCAGCCGCACAGATAAGAGCCGTCATAGGCTCCTATCACCGATGCCCAGTGAACAACAATCTGTCAAATGGCTTCGAAGCGACGCGGGGCAAAAATCAATATTGCTGTTATATGACTGCACCCGTATTAATTTGATAACCATGCTTCCACTTTGTCATGAGTTGTATATTTAGGTGCCTGTTTCGCATAAGCGTTAATATACTTCCTCTCAAACTGTTTGCGCAACTTTGGGCTATGTTAACGTCCATCCATCTTCAGATGGTCCTGGACAGGGACACAAAAGGGGGCTGGAGTCCATCCCATGCGGCGGCAGGAACAAGGCCGGGATGCCAGCCTGTCCCAGAGCACAGACAGCAGTTAGCCAACTTCTTGTCATTGGACCGTGGGAGGAAACCGGGGCACCCAAGGAAAGCCTTGAGGAAAATGGACGAACTCCGCATGCACGGGTCTGGACCCAATCTCAGGCGAAAAAGGACAAAAGCCAGCGACACATCCGGGACGGCACGCCAGTCCGTCACAGGTCTTATGCAATATTAAAGTATATATTATTGCATATTATGGTAAATTCTCTCAGGCTGATGAAATTGCTTCAATCACTCCTTTAACATTTCTAATTTGCTGTTCTAATCACATTCGGTCCTTGGATAATAACAAAGCTCAAAAAGACCATTCAAGGGTTTTAAATTCTCATCTGGAGAGTCAGAACATAGATGGAACCAGAGAATGATAAAAGGTCACCTCTTTCCAGGTTACATCATCTTAAGAACCTCTGGCTATGGCCAGAACAGATCTTGGATCATAATATGCAGATTTGAAATGTTTACTGGGCTCTGGGCATATTGCAGGGGCGAGTAAGACAACTGGATGCTCCGTAGTGGAGTTTGAAACTGCGTGACACCCTGCATTAATTTAATAACTACATCCATCCATCCATCCATCCATCCATTGTCTCCCGCTTATCTGAGCTCGGGTCGCGGAGGCAGCAGTCTCAGGAGGGAAACCCAGACTTCCCTCTCCCCGGCCACTTCATCCAGCTCCTCTGGGGGAATCCCGAG
>JAABNY020000050.1:601117-627658 GCA_015164015.2 Brevimyrus niger
CAAGAGCTAGCTTCTGCAGCCGAGGATCGGACCGCCAAGGTCCCCGCCTTTGGCCACCGCCCAGCTCACAATGCACCGGCCAGGCCCCATGGGTGTAGGCCTGGCCACCAGGCCAAGGGAAATTGTGAATCCATAGTTGTGTTCATCATAAGGGATCATTTGAGCCGCACTTTGTCTGGTTCCTCACCCCGGACCTGTTTGCCTTGGGTGACCCTACCCTACTTAAGGCAACTTAACTCCTGGGATCACTGGAACACGCAAACCCCTCCACCACGATAAGGTGTCAGCTCAAGGAGGGGTCATTTAATTTAATTTAATAACTGCATAATTTAATTAAATGCAGTTTAACTTTGTTCGGTTTCTTTTCTGAGCGCTTACTAGCATGGCTTCCCGATGTCTTAAAGACAAAAGATTTAGCAGATTCTGCAAACAAAGTTAGTTATGTCATTAAAAACTTTAATTGCCGGCATGAAAATCCGAGAAGTCAATGGAGAAAACGAATAGCAATCCAAAACTCCCAAAGTAGGTGCCAAGCCCAATTGGCATGCCTCGCCCACCGGGCATACTAATCATAGACAAATTAGAGTTCTGCTTTTCTCTTATGCCTCATTATTCTGAATCATTAAGAAAATTAAAGGAAATCCCCCTCCCCTCTTTATTTTCTCTCTTTTTTCTGTGTATCCCGCTATAAATGCCACGCATTCAGGTGAGTACCAACTATCACTTGGGCCCTTTTATGCAAATTTGGAGCTCAGGGTCCATGGAGGACCAGGCCGGTAAAGCTAGAGGGGACTGGCAGGTTGAGGAGATGGGGGGTGATCAGGCCAGTGGGTCCTGTACCAGCTAAAACAATCTGGTGACGCCAGAGAGCATTGACTCGCCTCAAGACTTATTTTTTTCTTTTTCCAAGGTGTCATAACCGTCAGCTCGCTCTAGCGCTGGATCTCTGTGGACCCAAAAAGGTTCACCTGTCAGAATGGTTGTCAGGGCTGTCAGAATCAGGTTGGCATCTGACTTTTAGTGTCCGGCTGCACTCTTAAACATATGGAGATCTGCTTTGAAGTCAAACACTGCTCTCAAACATCCTACGCCTGTCTTATCTCATTCATCCTAAAAAAAACTGTCTCTATTCATGCTTTATATCATCTGCTATTAATGAATGCATATCAGGAAACACATATAAGGAAAATGTTAAAGACTGACAACCGTTTTTCTTATTATATTTGTTAAATCTATTTTTAGCATACTTGATTTCTACGTATAAACAATCCTGGTGCTCATGGTAGTTTTATTTATATGTAAAATGTTCTTAGGGCAGAACAAAAAAATGTTCAAGGTTAACCAATCAGATTGTAGGGGAGGTCCAAGTAGCTATCAGATGTTTTGGTCCAGCCGCTTCTGGTTTCTTAGACCCACCTCCTCTACAATGTAATTGGTCGACTCTCTGAACCAATCATCTTTCGTTCTGCCCTCAGAACATTTTTGTGCAAGTAGAATTCCCACAAGCAAATCCATTAGCGTCCACTTTCATTGGTAAAGCAGCAAGGTGTAAGAAAACAGGTTCTGACACAGGTTTCATTTTCACATCCAAAAACAATTTGTTTTTTTTTTGGTTGTTTTTTTTTTTGCCCACATTTTGTCTGCTTGTATATTCACTTACAAATAAGCTGCCTTCATCAATGTTAATGGTGACATTAATATGCCGCATGGCAAACTATTTTGCCAAGGAACAAATCACATCCGTTCCGAGAGCCTGAAGCCATTAACGGACAGCTTCACCCTGAGATGAATCACCGCCATTCAAGTGCTGCTGTTGGCATAATTGTATTTGCCACTAGTGCCTTTTTCTCCATTAAGACATTGTTCACATTAGAGAAGTGAAATTACACCTGTCTCCCCTTTTTCTAGCTTGACGATTTTAAGGAAAAATGTAACTAAAGTCTCTTTCGATGAACCAGACTTTATCAGCATCAGTTTCCCAACGTTACTGCTCGCATATTCACATATTTTGTGTAACTTTCATGTAATGGAACTGGGCGCTCTCTAACCACTGTTTAATATCTTTCAGCGCTTTGTGCCGGGTAATTTTTTCCAAGCTACAACATCTGATTTTTTTTCTGAGCAAATTGGAGTCATTATGGGTTTTTTTCTTAACTTTGGGGATGTGTTTACTGTTAAGAGCAGATGGGAATAATGTTCAGAGCATGATTTAACTGTAATACACTTATAAGGTGAAAAAAAAAACTGTTTTGTTGCGAAAAAGAATGTTTTCTCCAAAACCAACGGATTCAGGCAGGTTGTCACAAAATAACAAGCATGTGGTTACATAGCTATAGAAAGCCAGGAAAGTAATTTCAGACTGGTGATATGTGTCTCTAAATATATAGTGATTTGTTAAAGCTGGGGATTGACATGTTCTGCACAAACATTGTTATTAATGTATCGATCAAGCTTTCATAGCTGGCCGCAAATAAATTGCGCTAAAACATTTTTTTCACCCCCCAACCAGGGAAGAGTTGCAGGCTTATATAGGTTTGCGTTATTAATCTGTTATCTTAGGGCAACAGCCGAAATAGGAAAGTTATTGATTTTTAGGTTCAGCTGAAGAGGGAATAAATCATAGTTTAGAAGAACCATACAATTTTATTTTATTTTATTTTTTCTTTCAGTCGTGTCGTCTACTAATAAGAAGCTCTTTTGACTTGCTTTGGGCCCAAATAAAAAGGCATGGCGCGGCGATCAGTGTGAATGTGTGATACGAAAACAGGTGTCCGTGGCACTCCAATTATGTGTGTGTTTGGAAATATGGACCGGCCCATTGTGGCCCATTGTTCTGATTGTGCTTTCTATAAGGTTTAATAAATAGCTGCACTGTTTGGAACTGAGCAGCAATGGAATACAATGGATTCTGGGGATTTTAGATGATGGGGAGGGGATGGTTGCCTGGCTACAGAATCCTCTGTTTCCAGAAGCAATATGCAGGTTTCCTGTTAATCCAGCCCCTTTCACTGATTTCAGTCAACATTAGAGTGTCACACAGCAGCCGGGTTTACACAGAACAGGCTCTGTTTGTGGTGCCGGAACTCTTAATTGTATGCAAATAAAGGACCAGAGAGGGATTTGTGATGTGCATGCAGGCTATGGGTGAGTTAGCGGGGCCTCTTTAGCTGGGTGATAATGAGGATGAGCACAGCCGACTCGTTAAAAGGGGAGCTCAGAGTATGGGCATTGCTCATCTTCAAACAAGAGACTGCGACTTTCCAGCACAAAGCGTTGCAGCCCCCGTCTTCATTTTTTGCTTTTTCGCCCACATGTCATGACATTACGAACAATATAATCAAAAAGCAATGAAATTACATTTTAACTTGACGGGTGTCATTGCATTTACAGTATATAGCGTTCAGTATTGGGTGGGTCTGGCTCAAATGTCCTCTTTGACTTCACTATTTCTTTGTAATAATTTAACAGTTAACACTTACACCCCAGTACAGTAATTATATTAGGAGAAGTCACCTGACATGTGCCTTTGAAGTCAATTTGACCACAGGGCAGGTGTGAGAGTTAAATATGCATTAGTGAAAATCTTATTCTGATCAAATGGCACACATGTTCACAATATAAACATTTTGCATAAAGAATTATTTAAAACATGTTATAACATAATATCTAAGGAGTACTACAGTATACATATTGTCTGTAATAAAAAAATCTCTGCGGATATCTTTAAATATTCATTTTCATTTGCTTCTGAAGTATTCCACTTCGTTAGTGTTCCGCAGGTGTCGTCTGCAGATGTATTTCATTGACTGTGCAAACATAAGTGGCTGTTTCTTTCGGCAGCTTGTGGGTGTTTGTGGTTATTGGGGGGGGGGGGTTGTATTGTTTGGTTTTGGTTTTTAGGGGTACAATCCTGAGCACGGGGTTATATAAGGACAAGGCCTTGGCGAAATATATACTGTGTTGTTTTGTCATGTTTGTTTACTAAGTGATGCAGTATTGGCATAACGCTGTGTGTTTTGGTTTGTTTTGTGAAAATAAGTCGTTAGTGTTTGTTATAGACATAACTGTCATTCCTCTGCCTGATGGGTTGTAGGCAGCAAGGTGTCATAGTGGTTTTGGTGGTTATGTACAGCTGAAGGTTTCTGGTTTACTCCAGCCCAGTGAAGGGATTCTCCCTGTGGGGTAGGTGACTGTGGAAACCAGCAGACGCACCTCACATCTGACTGGCCTGGGCTATGCAAGAAGTATAACTATCCGCTGAATCGCATTTAACAAGCTGCCCCAGCCTCTGTCATTCTTGTCTAAAGCTGCATACTGAATAAGTTAAATAAGTGCTGGGGCCTGGTTTCAAATCCAGAGAAATGGACCATTTCTTATTGTGATTTTGTTCCTTTCGTTTGTCTTATGATGTTTGTATGCCGATTCTGTATAATTTGCAGCACCAGCTAACCAAATAGGACTGCCATTAGGGAATTCTTTGAAAACAAATGCATCAAAATCTTTTATTAATAGAAAGCCACAGAGCAGACCACAAAGGACAAGTAATCACACAATGTCTACTCTGTGTCGGCTGTCCTTTCTGAGTTTCACGCGTCCGTTTTCAGGTGAAAAGGGAAAAAAAGCAGGCGCAGGGGGGTTACTGTGGACTGCCACACCACTCAGGCAGACAGTGAACTGCTCACAGATGCACAGTTCGTAATGCAATCTTCTTATAGCTAGCTAATAAAATAGAGGACCCCATCCACAATAAAGTCAAGAAACAAACAACAGCTACAAAGAAAATGGTAGCACTTTACTTAGGGGGGCACAAGTAGCTTAATAACTCAGTTACTACTCAAGTACAAATCATGAACAGATGCAAATACATGAACCGTTATGATTGACAAATAATGAACAAACATGGGATTAATGCATAACTAACACATAGTTTCTGGTTAATTAATACATTAAGTAAGAGTGAACTACTACATTATTTGTGCCCCTTAATGTGTTACTGAGAAACGTAAACAGACGAGTTGCATGTCATACAGGAAGAGAATTTGTTAACTGTTCTTAGAGACTGATAAATATTTTCGGTGCTGCGTTTAATCTTTAGTGAATGGGGGACAATCCTCAGAGTGCTTCCTACACCTTTGATTTATATCTCGATATGCACGATTACCTGACATACATCCCTGTATGGATGAAATCACAGGTTTGATCACTAGGTTATGCTTGGAAAATGGTGCATTTTAGCATAACCGCTAACACATCAGGTTGACGGCAAGTACAGGAGGAACAAAATTTATTGTTCTTGTACACCTTGCTCTTGATAAATGAATGGACGCTATTCACGGTATTTAGGAAGGAAGGAGAAAAAAATGTCTCCCCGTGAGTTATTTAGCAGCGCAAATACCTTGAATGATGTGTGATGCTTAATGGTATTTTAATGCACCTACTTTGAACCGTAATACAGATGATTGAACCTGAAGGCTTTGCTGGTATTGAGACAGAGGTGTGATTGAATTTCGGGTGTTTCGACTGCTGCACTTCAGCCAGACATTAAAATTCAAGCTAGCCTTAAGCTCTGCCTCTCTCTCATTAATAATAAAACAATGTGGCCATGAATCAAACAATTCTGTACTGGATTCATTACATCCAGCGAGAGAATGGAATAAAATTACAAATGAGTTTGTAGTCATTAAGGCTCAAATGACAGACAATTAGCCATTTGAGGCACAAGGCGAAATTAGAGGTCTGTGATAGTGTTTTATTTAAAAATCATTTCAGAAATCTGGCTCAATTTTGAATATCGAGTAGAAACCCTGACTTGTGTCGTGTTGTACTTTCATTCTCCATTACGGCCGTCGCCGTTCATCGCTTATCACATTTACTTAACATCCAATTTTGCTTTACAGTGCAGTGCTGACACGTTTAGTTTATTGAAGAGAAAGATCCCATATTTTGATTGGCCAGAGGTGTGATTTTTTTTTTCCCCTCAATAAGCCCCGCCCCCTCTTGGTGCCGTTACCACTGGCCCGATGATCTATAGGAATTTCATAAAATTAATTTGAACACAGAGCCAAAAAGAGCACAATCCGGCAGAGAAGGTGCCGTTTCTCCCTCCAGCTCCCAACACTTTTTTTTTTCTTGCCATTTTATTTAAAAAAAATATAGCGTGAGGTCAGGAGCACTCTAAAGCAGCCGGAGTGTCAGACAGGGTGTCACAGGTGGACTGGGGACGACGCTGATGTACGTTTCATTCGCAGGCTTGTCGTTACTGTCCCGCTCTGCATCCCCCTTGTGTTCTTCCTGGCATTTTTTTTTTTCCCCCTTGACGTCTGATACCTGCCTTGATTCCTCTAGATTTGACGGCCGAGAGGAAAAAAATATGGACACAGCTCCTTTCGAAAATGAAGAATATTCCATTGTTTTATTTAACTTCTGCGTTGTCTAAATTTACAGCCCTGCTGTAAGGCGTATTGTGCCTGTGGCGGGTGTCCTTTGCAGGGCCGCTCGCATTGTCTCATTTTCAGTGCTACAGCAGTGCTTTGGTGGGTGGTGTTGTCATCTCATACTTCCAGAGTTTTGGTTTCATTCTGGCACCATCTGTCCGGCCAGTTATTCTTCTTCTTTTTGGTGCTCGCCGTCTCTAGTACCGTCGAGCTGATCTGGAAAGTCTACATTTCTGGCATCGTCCGCGGGGCTGTTCGCCGCTAAAGCTGGGCGTTCCTGTTTGGTGTGCGCGCTCCTATTCGTCCGCTGTTTCTAAGCATCGGCTCCGGAGAGTTGCTTTGGATAAGGGCCTGATCGCTCAGTGGCTGCCCGGAGCACGGGCGGGACCACGACCGCCGTCGGAGCCGTTTACGTTAAATCACGCTTTACACTTTGCGTAATGAAAAACGTATGGAAATGGCAATGGATAATACCCCGACCTTATCTCCGTGGAGCAGCAAATGCATGCACCAGAAAAAAAAAATAATACCATAATTTCATGATGCTTCGTTTTGTTTTCGTCCCTTTAAGCATTAAGTACTTGTTGAGAGCCGGTGGCTGTATTTCAGGAATGGCTTAGTTGGAGCCCTGTTGGAAATCTCTGGAGTGGGTTCCATTCCGCGAGTCACCTGCTGTAAGTGAAGAGCTTTTAAAAGCTTTGTCCTTGTGTCCCCATTTTCCAACGGCTCTCCTGCTTTTCATGAGGCTACAATGCTGTGAAAATAAATAATAAAAAAAAAATTGGGGCCATGATTGACTAAAAAAATAAATAAAGCGTTGTCTCTTGTCTCAAAATGTGGCTGCTCATGTCCGGGGTAAGCCTTTTTTCGCCGGTCGGGGATCAGATCAATGCGTAAGCAAAGCCCAGGAAATAAGATCCCGTGTCACAGCAAATGGAGTAGCGTTTGTCGTTAATGCGCATGCTCTCGGTTACTCTTCCCGGGGACGCCACTCATGCAGCGCCGCACGTTTCCCAGCCACCGTCCATGGAAACTGTTTAAAAACCTTTATTGAACGTGCTGCCACCTTTATGAATTTCACCTGCCAAGTGTTCATCATCCTAAATTGCTACGTTACATTTTGGCGTTAAGCGTAATGCGGGTTTTTCAAGATGATTCTGGGAGTCTTCATACGGGCTTTTTACATTTATGATGCTTCAATTTACGATGGGATCAATTATTTACTTTTATGTTTAAATCTGAAGCACATACAATATATTTGAAATAACGTTTATTAAGAACACTTTGGAAGATTTTGCTGGAAACTAGTTAAAAGCTAGTTGGTAATAAATTACTTGGAAAAAAGCCACTTATTGTACGGAACTTAAGTTCATTAAAGTCTTTTTATGTATTTCACATAAAATAATGCTGCTTCATTTAAGGTTATTGCGACAAGAAGAGGATTTTCAGCAATGAAAGAACAGGATTGGTGGGTGGGATTCACACTCAGAACATGTCTACAGAATAAAGCAACAAGCAAGGCAGGTCTTGTAGGTAAAAAAATAATGATTTGGATGATTGACATATTATGTGATAAAATATGCACCCACAGATCAATCACTGTTATGACACTACCAGAAAGAAATTTATTTCACATGGTATGGCAAGTGTGACACAAACAACCCACAAAAGATATCTGTTTAGTATGGATATATTTGCAGGTAATATATTCTGAAATAATGGTGTGATTTTCTGTATGACTACAAGTCGCTGCCATCAATGTCACTGGTTAAGCAAAAGTATGGACCTAATTTCATCAGATGCGGAGGTTAAGCATACTCATATTCATACTCATATTCATACTCATATTCATACTCATTTATTAGTCTGCTGCAACGCCGGTTCTGCACTGATAAATACGGGAGTCGATAATTAGGTGGGGCTGCGTCCGGGATTCTTTTGCGAAAATTAATTTCCAAAACAAACAATGGCGAATCTGCATGCCTTAGACGACCCTGCATGAATTATACAAATGACATCAGAGATATGTTTTTAGATGTCTGAGAAGGGGTCACTGAGGGAGCACAGCAATGGGATTAGAAGATATCATGTACGTGTTGATCATTTGGCCTTTCGACAGCAATAGTAGTAATAATAATAATAATAATAATAATAATAATAATAATAGTGATAATAATAATAGTGATCATAATAATAGTGATAATAATAATAAAACAGCTGCAGAGGTGATTTCACTGAACTGCAATCACTGGCAAGTAAATGTCGAATTTATTTTCTTTCATTTCATTCTTGCTCTTGATTTCCATGCGAGTCGGATGTTCCTCCGTCTTTCTGAAATCCTTCAATGTCACATCGCGGCTCCCAGCAGTAAATTGTTGCTCTCTGCCTTTCCATCATCTCTTTTTTTCTGGCCCGGCCCTGTTGTCCCATTCATTAAGCTGCAGCTCGCTGTCATACCCAGAGCAAGATATAATATTTCAGGTGTCAGGTGGAGTGGGCAGGTTAGTGGAGGACGGGACGGCGTCTCTGCGCTCCCTCAGAACCCCGTCTGTCCCCCGGCCCTCTCAGGGCTTGTCATCTGTCCCCTTGGGCCCTCTGCAGACTCCGAGCAGCTTGCATTTATTCATTCCATATTTAACTGGATTCCGGATAACGTCGCAGCCCCTCCCCCCAGCCATAGAAGGTTTTAAGGTAGTGTTACAATACGTCTTAGGACCTCTTTAGCCGCATCTTTTCAGATGGAAGGAATGTAGATGCTGCCCTCAGCTTTGCTGAATGTTCGCAACGATGGATTTTTGCACAAACTTGAGAGCCACGACTGGGAAGCAGAATCGTTATTTATAATTATAGAAGGGTGTATCACCCACCCGTCCTCTTTCGATGAAGCCATCGCAACAGAATTTATTCTTTATAATCGCTGTTGCTGCAGGTTCTCCGCTGATTGTTACTGTAAAATTTCCAGTTTTCATTCTGATTTAATAAGTAATTCTGGGTATGATATGATATAATGAACTGGTGACTTTGTACCCAGTGTTTCTCAGGATAGTCCAAACACAGTGCGATCCTCTACTGGATAAGTGGGATGGACAGATGGATGAATGCATGCATGCATGAAAATGTATAGTGAATTAATATATAAAATACGATGCGTAGCAGTTTTTGGTATCAGACCCTGAATATACAGTGAAGTGTCCTCATATTCATGCTAGCATTTATAGAAGAAATGTTTATGCATGATAGTTTTAATTAACAGGAGGCAACCAAAGTATTCATTTTGCACTCAAATACTTAGAAATGTATTATCATACCCTTGAGTTTTAATTCAACAGGCACGTGGTTGTTGGGGTGAATTTATGCACAGAACGTGAGTTAATTCCTCCTTGCCCGTGATGTAGAGCGGACAAGTACACAAGTGCAAAAAGCCCATTTTGAAACGGAATGTCATGTGAATGTGAGTAAATAGAGTCGGTGTCAATGCATGTTTGTGTAGGTATATGGTGCTGAGAGGCACGTTTTGGCATTGCCCTGGGCGCCTTTGACCACTGCTTCTGTCTGAAGTGACCCAGGTTGCCGTAAACAACATAGGATTTTTCTGCGACGACGTGGATCCACCGTAGGACGTGCTATTTGGTGTGATAGGCGGCTCTTCGTTTTGCAGAAGCTACTGTCAGATCACAGGCTCAGGCCAACGTTTCTCATTCGTTTTGTTGTCTCTCTTTCATCTCCGTGACTCTATTTAAAGCCCATCAGCATGCTCGTTGCTCTGGTTACAGGATGACACCAGCATAGGAACACCGGGGCCTCGTCGAGATGTAACTCATTCCCTGTAGTGTTTATTAAATTAAAAGTTCTGATTAGAGATAAACCAGAAGTGAAACTTTAATATGTCTCTTTTATTAACTTTGACAACTTTAGAAGCCGTAGGCGTAGCTTATAGTTGGGCGGACTTTTGTCGAAGAGAAAGGAAACAAAACGCTGGAACAAAAACAGAGGCAGGTTTCTTTCGAGTTTAAATCTGAAGCTGTAATTGCCTGTCCACCTGTTCCATTGCTTGTAGTTGCATGTGACTCCCCCCCCCCCGCCAGCCACATTTCAGAACCCAAGCCCATTCAGGACCCAAGCAAATTCCCGACTTCCTGATTAAATCCGAGTCAATCTGCCTCTGTCAAAGTGATTTCTTCAAACTTGTCTCCGCATGGAAGCTGACCAAAGCATATTTACTGCAGCGTTTGGGTTATGATGCTGGGTAAGACCCCCTGACCGGTGTGGCTTTTTCCCGCGCATGTCCCCATATCCGTCGTCGAAGGTTGTAAGCATCCGTTTGGTAAATGACTGACCCGGCGTCGTCCTTCGCATGCCTATAAACGGACCTTGACGCCGGTCCGTGCAGTCAGTGTGTTAAGGTTCAGGTGTGCAGCTCAGCAAACTCACGGTGCCGTTCGAACGAGCGGCCCGCTCAGCTGACGAGTCGAAACTCGATTTGCGCTCCTGTGTGTCTCATAGGTTCGAATGTGTCCGCAAAACACATTTTCATTTCTTTCTTTCAAAACCAAATTGTGTTACACGCTCCATTTTGGAGAGCTTGCGTGGCGTCTTTATTGAATACAAAGCAGAAGCAGAAATTAGTTGTCTTTTTTCTTATCCCGCTATTGTGTTTGCTAAGTAAAATATCACTGAGGAGATTTTCCATTTCATTATGAAGTCTGACTGGGAACCGTAAGCCTATTCCTGTTTTGCACCAGGAGAAATCATGCCAGTCCCTAAGTAATGAACCAGCATTCACAAAGCCAGACTAACCTTGATTTTGGTATATAGCTGACGGGAATGTAAAAGGCACTATCTTGTGAGGACTATACATTTTAAATGAAAACAAAAGCCTCATATTTAAATCTCTAAAACCCTTATTTGAATTGTCTGAAGTGTCAATGCCAGGTCACATCACATTCTAAACACACTCAGGCACAATTTTAGTCTTTAATTTATATTCTCACTGAATTGTAATAGCTCCAGTTGTTGAAATGCATCGCAATGGTAAATACATGCCTTACTCATAACTTCCTGTGTAACACCCCATAGTAAATAATACTAGTAGTGTCACTTCCTGTTGGCAGCAAATAATAAACATCTCAAGTGTGACTTTCTATCTGACAGTATATAGTAAATCTCTTAAATTTGACATCTCGCGTGACGGCAGGTAACATACTGTATGTCTCAAATAGTTTAAGACTCCAGCCAGAGAATAATTCTTGAAAAAGGCAAAAGGAAGTTCAAGGAGGAAAAAAACTTTTTGAGGATGTCAAGACTTTCTGACCTTTCCTACGTACCATATATGCTCTGCTAAATTGATTATTTTAATGTGTATCACTTTACCCCGATTCACCAGGTCAAAGGACCTGTGGTTCTAGACTAATGTCCCCCCAGAGACGCTAATTTGTTTGGTCAAGGGCAGGAACACTGAGTTCCTTCCTGTCAGAATCAGGCACGTCTAGTGAATCAATGCTAATATTCAAATACCGCTTAAAGTTCTGCACAAGCGTGCAGTGTTGTATAAAAATGTTGTTAACTGTGTGTTTTTTTCAGTTCCCTTTCTCTGTTGTGGATCGCATGTAGGCATTTTAATTCAAGTGACAGCCATTATGAATTTTACATCTGGTTAATTTAAGGATTCTTGGTCCTGGAGCAATTTATCTGAATTTTAAACTATGTGTTAAAAAAAATTAATTATGTCAAAACATGAAATATGGAACTAAGACCTGCCTATGCTATCTTACTATCAGGTGATACTAAAATCCACAGCAAGGGATGCTTGGTAACATCGATATTTTTGTCAGATTTTACAGTTTTGATAATTGTAATTCACTCCTTTCATATTGACTCCTTCATTATTTCGAACACATACAGATGTGATGGACTCTGCTCTGTGTCTCCTGAGCCAGACTGGCTGCAGCCCTGTATCAGACAGACAGACAGACAGACGGACAGACACATGGACAGACACACGGACAGACAGACATGCATAGTTCCATTAAGACTTTATTTCACCTTGAAAGGAATCTAATATTTCATCGTAACTTTCTCCTGTGTGCTTTGTTTTGAATTATGAATGTCTGGCCTGTTCCTCGCCCTGTAGAAAGCTGGAAAAGTAATTTGGAATCTCATGATACTGTCTTTCCCTGATTGCTGATTTTTTTTTTCTTTCCCTCTTTAAAGTGACCTTGGGATTGTAAAAGGCACTTTATGAATGTAATCTATAATAATAATAACTATTGTTATTATTATCATTGTCATTATGATTTATATTATTACTCATTCTCAATGAGTGTTATTTTTATAATTATTAATTAATAATAAAAATTACTGTTATTATTATTATTATTATTATTATTATTTCCTTTACCCCACGTAACGTTATGAAGGTTAAGAGGGAAGACAAGTGCTGTTTAAGTGGGGTAAATATCCTTTATCATGGCAAGCTTGAAATACAATGTTTAACCAAATTATTTAGGCACAGATCATTACCGCATTGCTTTTTTGATTGAGGCATTTCTCAGCGTTTGAAATAAAAACACTTCTAGGTACCTGGATATGTGAAGGGCCATAAAGGGAGAGGATTAAATACACTGACAAACACAATGATTCGCAGACAGAGTGAAACGGCTGTCAGCGTCGTGGCTTTTCTCATATGCATTATTAAAACTGTAACAATGGGTACCTTTCCGTAAATCATGTAGCACTCCAGATCTGTATTGTGAATTTAATCTCCTCATTACTTACACAAATAAACAAGCAAATGAACAAATTAATAATGAGTGATGAGAAAAAATGTTTATCGTGTGCCAATAAATTAGCTAAGATGAATTACCGCCGGTAATTAAACTGTATCACCCTTTCCAGCTGTGACTTATATGAAATGACAATGGAGAGCGTTTTTTTCTTGAGTGTTTTTTTCTTTAATTATTTCATGTTGTATGCACATTTCTTGGATAAATTAGACATTACATTCCCAATTACTATAAATTTCTTACCCCCGGGGGGCAAAGGTAAGCACAAACTTAAGAATGCTATGTTTTACACAGCTAATTATTCTGTATACCTTAAAGGCACATGTACTCAACAGGGCAAAAAAAAATTAGGATAGACTTGTATCCTTACTTTATATAAAATAGAATTGTTCTAGAATCTATTCTTTTACTCATGTATATTTTTATAATTCTATGAGAAATATAAATTAGTATTGATATATATTGTTCCAACTAGGAGTCCAGTGGAAAACTGAGAATTGGACATTTTTCATTGGGTTTTGACAAGAAGGTCAGAGTTGGCCATATTTCTACAGGGGTGTGATGTAACAGAGCACGGAACATATATATTCTTCCCAGCAGATTCAAGCAGTTGTTCTGGAGAAAGATGTGTACATCACACAGATATTAGTGATTTGCCTGACAAATTACTCATCAAAGCTGTAACCTCAGTATCAAGCATCCATCAATAGACTGCAGAAGCACGTTCGTTTACGTCTGTCACTCGGATATCTAAAACATGAATCCCGCGTGTAATTTCGCCCATCAGCTTTCGCTCTACGCGAGAGGCCATCTTTAATAATTGCTTAACTCGAACATTAAATGTTCAGTGGTGTTTTAGCACCGTCTGATTTTTTGCACAAATAATTTATTAATGCACTGCAAAATAAATGTTAGAGCTGCACTAAAAGGTCTTTAGGGCTTTTCTGAATGATATCTGGAAAATAAACCCCTTTATTAGTACATATTCTCTTCATTTACTCATGGGTTCCTCTGCCGGATCCAATTATCGAAATGGACATGTGCATCAAACGCCAAAGGATCCTTCAGCCGCGCTGATGACGAGGGTTGCAGCTTCACCGAGCCAGTGGCATAATCACAAGTCGTCTGTTTGGTCCCCTGTAATTAGATTCAGTTCTAATCAATTCATTCCACCCCCACTATAACTGACGTACTGTACAGGAGCAGAAGCGAGGACTGAAAGTCCGACAACCGCGACGTGATCTCTTTTACTTTCCACCTGCCAATGGACAGGAAATGCCATCATATTTCCACATTTATTAACCAGCTTATGGGCAAAATGCCACATATTCTGGTGTTTCTCCGCATAATGAATTAGTCAATGAAAGGAAAGTGGGATTCTGGGGCGCGGATCGAAAGCAGTGGGGAAGCAGCAGGGAATCCGCTAAGGTATCAGGGCAGTGACAGCGGAGTCGGCCATTGAAGGAACTCGTGACAAAGCTGACCATTAGGTGACCGCCGCCTGTCACCGCCGCGGCCTGCAGGAGACGTCAGAATGTGTGAAATCTGCACTGGCCGCACTGCTCCCAGAATAGCCGTTCTCGCACAGACGTGGGCAAAAGTTTTCACTTCTTCTCAGGGAGACAGGAAATGTGGACTCGGAGGACTCTGCCGGCGCTATCCTGTGTTATAAACAGTCACTGCAGCACATGAAAATAAATAAATAAAGATCCTGCGCATAAAAATAAGCTCTGCAAACCAGCAGATATATGCTTCAGGAAGACGGATGGATGGATAGATGGATATATGCATATACCTGTACTGGATGATGAGGCTGCAAGATGGATGGATGAATCACTTTATTATTATATTCATATTTAAAGAGGATTTTTTTTTTATTGTTGCCCTGTTAAAGCAATGAGCTGTCTGATACAGATCCTGAACCGTATTAGGCATAGTAAAAGTGAAGTTGCCCGAATTTCTGTTTTTAAATATGCAACTACAGGAAAAGACAACAATGTACATTCTCCATTAGTAGAATAGTATTTTAGAAGGAGTATTTTAGAAGAAGAGTGTTTTTGAGGATTATTGGTTTATTATTGTTTCCTCTATGATGGTAAAATCTTTGATCTTTTTGTTAAAAATGGGAACCTGGCACTCGAAATATGTTAACTGCTGTGAAAATATTTAACAATGCAAGTAGCGATTACAAATATTGATTGCATTGCTGTCCATGAATACTTGATATAATATTGATCACTGTTTTAGGGGGGGGGGAATATGCAGTAAGAATGACGCTATCATAGTCACTGCCTTTTTCTGTAGTTAGAAAATGCACAAAGCAAGAAATAAATAAGAAATGTCCGTATTAGTCTTCGAACTACTGCCAATGATTATTTTAGAATGTCAACTGCAGTCCATTATCTTTGCCAGTTTGTTTGCTGTTGTTGATGTGACAGTGGTGCCTTGCTGGTTAGGGAAGTGGAATTGTAATTGAAGGACTGTTGGTTTTAATCTGCATTCTGCAAAGTGCTGATGAATTAGTTGTCCCATGCTATGTGACCTACGGGTTAAATGCAGAGGGCACGTTTTTCTGTGGTGGGTCAATAATGACAATTCTTCAATTCACTAAATGGACGAATGCTGGATATGTACACAGGTTTCTAATCAAACCCACAAGAAAGCATGTGCAACATTAACCTAGTTGGGATTGAAGCTATTGCACAGAAACAAAATACAAAAATGTTTATGACACTACAGCGAGGGCATGAGACTTCCAATATAAGGAAATAAATTAATGAACAATTTAATAGGTGAATAGAAAAGCAAATGAAATACACAAAAATGTTTTAAATTGTTTGGGAGTAATTTGTCATGTTCACTTCCCATTTGAGAGTACAAGCACTTCAATAAAGTCAGTTTTGAAAAGTATTGTGTTTGAAAAGATCATTTACCAGAGAAGGAAGTCACCATTTCTTGACAGCAGTGCAAAAAAACCTCCTTTGTAATTTATGAAGCAAGTAAAACGAACAGGCACTCTCCCCCATTTTCAGAATTCTATGAAAAATGCAAATTAAAATTCACCTTCAAGTTATCATTTGCATTTTATTCAGAATCTGCAGCGGAGGTCTGTGTAGGACAAACCGTTGCGAAAATGTAGCACTGCTTTAGCCTGAAGTGATGCACCATAAAAATAAAAAAATAAATAGGACTGCAGATTTACATTACAGCTGACATTAAAAGTTAATTTTTATGTCCCTCGACATAAAGTTAAAAATATTACTTTTAAGGTCGCGGCTGTTACAAATTTTCAGACAAAAATTTATATCGTCATATAAGATTCTAACTTCTAACATCTTCTTCTGCTTCTGCTGTCTCGTTCATTACAAAGTCAGCACACACACACACACACACACACACACACACACATATATATATATGCACTTACTTATTTTACGTACGTATATCATTTTAGATCTAAAAGTCCAGATATGTCATTTCTTTATTTACTTTTTGGCAAATATATTTAAATGAGGCCACGTAAAATGAAAATATCATGGTTTTTCTAATTAGGTCGTAGCTGAAGAGAAATTTGTATGAATTCTCATAAAAAAAATAATATCATGGTTCACAACAATTTAACAGCTGGAACAACAAGATCCTCACGTGACACCCTGGGCCATTAAGGTGCTTTCTGACAGCGGAAGGGGAACGTTTTTTAAACAGCACCTTACGAGTTAATAAAATCATTAATAAAAATTGTATAAAACTAACATTACAAGCACCTCGATTAGCATGACTGCAAATCTGATTTTAAAGAGTTATAATATATGGACAAGAACATTCTGGACACACTCTTAGTCACTGAATTCAGGTGGTTCATTTAGACCCATTATCTCAGGCATATAAAATCAAGCACCTAGCCATGCCGTCAGCTTTACAAACTTTTCTGCCCGAATGGGTCGTTCCCAAGAGCTCAGTGAATTCACGTGTGGTGCTGTCATAAGATGCCTTTGCAATACTTCAGTTCGCAACTTTTGTTCCCTGCTACATATGCCAGGGTCAACTGTAAGTGGTATTATTGCAAAGTGGAAGCGTTTAGTAACCACAGAAACTCAACCACGAAGTGGCGCAGTACATACAAGTAACAGAGCAGGGTCGCTGAGGTGCATAGTGCGTGAAAGTCACCAGTTCCGAACTTCCCCTGGCATCAACTCCAGCACAGAAACTGTGTATGGAACGGGCTTCCATGGCCGAGCGGCTGCCTGCAAGCCTCACATCATCAAGCGCAGCGCCAAGCGTCAGACGCAGCGGTGTAAAGCTCGCCGCCACTGGGCTCTAGAGCAGGGGAAACGTGTTCCGTGGAGTGACGAATCACGCTTCTCCGTCTGGCGGCCTGACGGACGAGTCTGGGTTTGGCGGATGCCAGGGGAACATTACCTGCCTGACTGCACGGTGCTAACCGTAAAGTTTTGTGGGGGAAGGACGATGGTATGGGGTTGTGTTTCCGGAGTCGAGATAGGCCCCTTAATGCTTCAGCGTACCAAGACATTTTGGACAATTTTACGCTTTCAACTTTGGGATCAGTTTGGGAAAGGGTCTTTCTGTTCTAGCATGACAGTGCCCCATTGTAAGGGTGTAAATTATGGAAGGGTTGGGGGTTGTATTCCACCGAAAAATCAAAACCAACCCCCTAGACCCCCTTAAATGGGTGAACACTCCCTCCCCCCAGTGCTCAACCCCAAGCTATGCCCATTGCTGCAGAGTGCACAAAGCAAGGCTCATAAAGACATGGTTGCATGGAAGACCTTGACTGACCCACACAGAGCCCCGATCTCAACCCCACTGAAACACCTTTGGGATAAACTAGAACAGAGAATGCGAGCCAGGCCTTCCCGTCCGACACCAGTGTCAATCCTCCCCTGGACGAATGGGCACAGATTCCCACAGAGACGCTCAGAATTCCTGCGGAAAACCCTCCCAGACGACTGGCAGCTGTTATTTCCGCAAAGTTGACATATTGATGCCCATGGATTTAGAATGCGATGTCAAAACTTCCTGCAGATGTAATGGCCAGGAGGCCCAATACTTTTGTCCTTATAGTGTATCTCTGAAGACCTCCGCTGAACACTAAATCGAAAATAAACTGCCATTTCAGCTGAACTTCTGAAGAAAACAATACCGTCGTTTTTTTTTTTTCCACACGAAAACACAGTATGAAAGCACCGACTGAACAGAACATGAAACACTAAAGCTGCATGATCTCCAAAGGATCCCCAGGAAACAGCTCGCCGGGCCTCACGCAGAAAAAAAAACGGTTGTTGCAGGACGCAGGTACTAACAGAAACGTCGCGCGCTCAACGCACCGAGGGGGGCGACAATGTCTGAAAAGGCACAGCAATGCAGGATATGGGACCGAGCGGAAAGTAATATTACGAAGACGCCATTTACGCATCGGGTTAATAGCTCCATGAATTAAATAACAGCCATCCTTATCAAAGAACAGTCAGAGTGGGCTGAACGTTAGCTCAGATAAAAGTGACATTGGTGATAAAACAGCAACAATGGAGGCACATAACCCTACAAAAGCAGCTGCAAATCCTCACAAGATTGCCAGCCTAGCATATACAAGAGTAGCAGATAAGAGCCATTCAGGAGAAATTATTCAAAATTAGCTTCTTTGTGTCAGTCTCTTGGGACTCTAGCTTAAATTCAGACCTCGTTATATCCAAAATCAAAACAAATATTGGAAATAAACTGAACCCCAGCCTTGTGTCCTGTCCTGCCTAGGTCAGGTCCCAGCCCCCCTACCACCCTGAGCAGGATAAACGAGTAGAGGATGGACGGATGGATGGTCAGTCGGTCAACGGAATGATATGGACTTCAACCATGTCTACGGTCGCTTTGTGATGTGAACAGGATCTGTAGACCACAAGCAGCGTACAGACCATAATCTCACACTGTGCATCTAACTTTGGGAACAGATACAAATGCAAGTACAAAACTATATCAGAAATGCTTCATCTTTCTTCGTGAAATCAGGCAGAAACTGCATGTCTCAGTATAAGCAAGTATAAATAAACTGTTTATGTTCACATTAGCTATCGAATAAAAAAGTAGCGAAACTTTCCAAAATACACCAGCCGTTGCCGGCGAAGACGTCATCAAACTACAGGCCAGATGTTACGGGTCACTTTGAGATCAATGGGCCACAATAAGTCCCAAGTTTGAAGAACAGCAATTAAGAATTCAGATGCATCGAGTCATGATATAAAATAAAGTTTCACAAAGCCAGGTAGACTGAGGGGATAGCTAAATAAACTCTGTTCACATTAGTACTAGGCAAACACTCAAGGTACAAACAGCATTAATGTACCATCACCGGTACAGAAATGTTCCTCAGAGTCCATTTCAGTACCTTAAAAGGAACAATGACCTACAGCTACGGGTACAATCGGCAGATCCTTGAGGGTATAGCACAGTGACAAGCAAAGGTACAAATTTTTGACCTGAGGGCGTATGTACAGATACAGCACTGCAGCCATGTGGCGGGTGTCCCTGAGGGCGACCCGGTTCACAGGATCCTCGCCGGTGAGGAACCAGGCCGAGGGGACGCCCAGGTAACACCAGGATGCAGCAGATAGATGCCCATTTCCGGAGGGTGGGACTGGACCGTGTCTCTGCCCTGGGGGGGTCGCCAGCCGGGATCCCGAGGAGTTTCGCCCGTGTGGCAGCTGAGGAAACACGCCGCATCAGTGCATGCCCCCCAACCTGTCTGTACAACCTGTGATATGCTGGATCTGAGTATGACTTGTGTAATATTGAACTGAATTATCCCATAGTTTTAGCTAAGCTTCTAACAGCAGTATGAGGTTAGGGTCGGGGTTGGTCTCATCTCAGAGACATTCGTTATCACTCCTCAAGGAACCGCTGCACGTATTTCACGTGATTTCACTTAGACGAAACACGTTGGCTGTTTTTCTGGTCCTATATTCGCTCTTACGTGTAAAAATCCTGACGCACCGACGGCCGTGATCCTCGACGTACCTCGGCCGCGACGCCCACGGCTCGCCCCCTTGCCCGCAGCCCCAAACGAGCCGCCGATTAGTCATTTTTTGCGCCCATTTCCGCGACCGCACCTTTTGTCTTTCAAGAGTCACGCTGCCAAGTGGGTGCGAGTCACTCTGGAGACCTCATTCTCATAATGGTCATATGAGTAAGATTCATAAGCTGATTGAGGGTTATTTATATATAAACAGTTGCACGCATGGTTCAAGCCCGGTTTGCACGTTTGCCAAAATAGCTACGTACAGTAAGTGTCGTAGAATATAAATGCAATGTTGACTATGTACTAAATGATACTTTAGTAGTTGTGCAGAGCTGCTATGACATATCTTGTGTTTATGAAATATGTCAGTATCTTTCTGGACGTGTGCTTCTTCTTGTCTGTCTGCCTGACTCTGACGAATATTTCTCATTGCAGAGGTGAGACACATGGCAGTGGGACCAAAATTCCCATCAGCTGTTACCTCTGTCTCTCTGTCTCTTTCTCTCTCTCTCTCTCTCTCTCTCAGTTTCTCTCTCTCCCTCTCTCCAGCTTGCTGTCAGCCTCTGGATGTGTTAAGAGGCCTAATTATCAACAACCTCCCTCCCGACACACCCTGATCGCTTTTGCCGCCCTTCCGTGGTTTTCCAACCCACACCGACCACTCGCCCTCCTCCAAGTTCGACACGCTACCGACGTTATTATCCCTGTCGGCAGACTGCAGTCTTGTCGCCATAATCCCTGTCCATGCCCACTGTCACCAGGTTCCGTTACCCGGCCCGTGCTTATTTAGGCGGGTTGACTGTGTTACTTTCTGCCAAGAAAAATGGCTTGAATTGCATTCCTGTCGACCTGTAAGTTTCATCATTAAAATTTTTTTTTTTTAAATACAAAGTGTTGCCATCTGATTTCTAAGGACCTTCTGTGGAGATGACAGGAGATGCTATTAGAAAGGAAAGGAAAACAGCCTTTAATCATATGCCTCGCGATTGCTTCGCATTCGCCGGAACGTTCCTCAAGCCGGCACCGTCTAACATGGCTCACGGCTGCAGGGCGTTTGCAGCTGCATGAGTCACGCTCCCTTCCCTAAACAGGCACCCCTCCTTACCCTCCGCACAAGTTCACCTCTCAAAAGTTACTCTGTCGGCACTAAACATTCATTTACTCGGCAGCCCCTGTTGAAAGTATAATTCTCCTGCAAGGTCCCTTTTAATAAGCGCCACAAAGCTTAATTCTGCACACAGCAGGGGTATTAATGATAGAAAATACTGTTATTATAAAAACAATACCATTTACATTTAAAAAAAATGCATTCAAAATATATCATAACCCTCTAAAATGTATTGAATGTGACTTTAACACGTTTCACTTTCTGTTATACACAGAATTTTGGTTTGATCTGCTGTTTACTCCAGGACTTCTGGCTCGACTGCCGTAATAAATGTGAATTTTGCTGAGGGACCTGGGTGGCAGGACATGTTCAGTCCTGCCTATTTGTGCGTGGAGGTCGTCCTGTGGGAGAGGAATACAGACTCAGGGTAGCGTCCTTGGGGATTAGTCAGCGTGCAGTCAGCATTATCTGATAACCTGCGTGATAATGGGACGGTACAGGCTTCCCATCAGAAGGGCCACATTAACTGCGGCTCTTGGCTGCCTTGTGTTTTCTTCCACATTAGTCCAACGGGAGATTTATTTAACCTCTTTGAATGTTAATGTTCTCCGTCGGCCGTGATAAACTGCACTCGAAAGCACGCGTGATTCCTCTCCACTATCATGCAGATTAAATATCATAACCCAAACAGTATGGTAATAAAATTACAAGTGCAGGTGTATAGAATGGATTTTTACACAAATTTTAGAAATATGTATCTTAATATATAAACTATGTTTTAATGGTGGGACTATCTATCTATCTATCTATTTTTATGGATAAATATCAGCTTTTTAATTTACGTTTTCTTTACTTCACTGGGCAGAATTTTATGAGAGATTGTAAAACATTTATGCTCTCTCCCTGACTTTAAATGACAAAGTTTCCGAAATTTGCACTGTATAGCATAAGTAAAAACCTGATTTTGCATTATGTTGTAGCGCAGCTGTATGCCTATGCTGCAGTATACTAATTCATAAATATTCATCGTGTATAACATTTATAACATCTCATTTTCTTCACATTTACCGCGACAGTTCTGTAATAACACCTAAACACAGGGAATTGTGCACGAACAATGAAGTCCCTCTCAGATGTGCGATGGACATTGTTTCCAGACTGTTGCACAATCCACGTCATTTAAATTTCCCCCTCTCGGGAGTTTAAGGAAACATCGAGTGGATGCATTTTTTTCGAGAAATGTCTGAATTGACATCCAAAGACGCGCTAATTGACACAGTTAAATATGACTTGTTGTATATGCAGACTGCATGATGGGCTGGTTTGAACAAAGGCGCGGAAACCATCCCTGGCAGAGGTCCATCATTACACTGAATGGTCTGAACTGTTATTGACCTGCTTCTGCAGACAGTTCACCCGATGAGCATTTTTACCGGAACGCCATTCATGAAATTACAGAGGGTGTCTCGTTTCTAGTAGATGTACACGTACAGATTCCTGAGCCATGGAAGCATTTCAAATGGAATAATGCAGCTACATGGCATCTAGAATGGCATGTGATATGCAAAAAGGTTCGTTTCCACAGGTATGGACACACTGCAAAATTCTATGGGTCATTCATTATTGTCCTACTAGGGTGAGGTCTTTTTTTTACATCAGCAACGTTCCTTGATTAATCAAATGAAACACAGCTGCGATTCCGAACATACATTTGATATAAGCAGTGGACAACTTGTTTAATTGGCGTCCACCAGCATGAGTGAAAACAGCTCCAGTTAGGCGGTGTAAAGTGTACCAGGGTTTAACTTGGCTCCTTATGCCATGACACCTAGTATTCAGCGACAGGAAGGAGGTAGGTAACCATCCCGTTACGCTAATGAATCTCTCGCAGCTTTTTAGCTTGTCTGAAATATTTTTTTTTTTATCGTTTATAATCAAAGTGCATTATTGGTCACTAATTTCATCAGTATTGTCAGACGTTCTGAATGAAACAATTACCCTGCTGTAAATATGCTTTTTATACGCTTTTTAAAATAATCTAATTAATCGGAAATCGTTTTGGGTCAGGTTGACGGCATACAGAACGTGGTAAAGAGAAATACTGTCAGTTATGACTCACGCTGTTGTGAAACTTGGGCTGTTTCTAGCAGCCATTAACCAGACGAGGGCAGTGGCGCGACTGACCAGAGCGTAACACCTCAAGTGAACCGCACTTCAGGTACGGAGTATATTCTGTTTACCCAAATTTGTTTCCAAACAGGGCATTGAGATTTAGCATGCATAATTAATAAGACTGTAGTGGATAGCCTGCATAATGGCGATATATTAGTAATTTTTTTTTTAATTTAGCAATATTCATAGATATACCTTGAAGGTTTAAAATTATTATTATTATTATTATTATTATTATTATTATATACGCATGGTTGGATGTATAGAAGTTAATATTTAAAGACGTTTCAATGAAAACACGGTTTTGAATAATATCATGTAAATGATGACAATTACCCGTAATAAATGACCTCTTAAGATAATCATTTACTAGAAATGGCTGGAAGGTATGTGAAATATTTTGCTGCCACAGGATTTAGTTCTGAATTTTTCTTTGTTCCGTTTCACTTTTAACACCTTTGACTCTAATCATTGCATGGCTTGGATTCAATGGGCGCCTCACTTGAAAATGTCAACTTATCTGTCAAAACTGTTTCGCTCTTGTGACATCTCAATGCCCGAAAGCCGGGGGAAAAACAGCCCTTTGTATTGAAGCAGCTGTCTCTAGAAGGGCTCCTCTGTCCTTGGATTCAAACATTGTTGTCTTTCATTGAAATGGCTAACATGCGATGTGCGGAGAACCGAGAGATCGCGCCCAATGTGCGACCGATAACAAAACGTGAACTTTTCCCCATTCATCTAATCTGTTAGAATAATCTAACTTGTAATACATGTACCCTGGCTATTTATTGGAAATCAGACGTATTAGAATAAGAATGAGATCGTATGTGCTTGTCAGCTGCAAATCCTGACCGAGAATAAATTTTGAATTAAAAAAAGAATTTGCAGAATTCATAATATGAGAACTTTTCTGCTTCCTTTCTCCATTGGGAATTAAAAGGGAATTACTTATAGAAAATATTTTCATTCACTGTAATTAAATGCTACAGTCAGAATGGTACGTTTGTCTTTCATTTTTATATGGGTTTTTATATCAAGGTTTGGCCTACCAAAGTGAGCAATACATTTTAGCTACCCTTGGTATATCCAGAGTTAAACACTGTATATTAGGTCCTGGGGAAATTCTGTTTATACACACATGTGCACATGTAAATATAAAGATCTTTATACGTTTCTGTATTGTTATATAAAAGTTTTGCAATTACAGCATGACAGATGCGTAAATTGATAGTTTTTGCATGTTCAATGTATTGCACCAGTAATTAGGAATCAAACTGGTCCCAATTACATTAAGAATCATTGTGCAGGAACGGAAAATGAGCACACTCAATATACAGTCAGTGTCAATAACTGTTGACCATACGCTGACCATGAACAACGACATCGTCGCTTTAGAGTACTCTGATGTGCATTGTGCTTATAAAGGGATTCCATTAGTGGCTATACTGAAGAATGTCATTACATTTACTTAACTGTAGTGTAGTTACAGGCATGATTGAAAGTGTTAATAGGATCCCTTTCAGAATAACCTTCACAAGAACAAATCTTTCATATCGATGCCTTAAACATTCCTTCAAGACCCTTGCGTGTTTTTTCTGCATTCTCATTGTGCACTTATGCTGGGCCACATGGGAAGGAAACTGTCTTTTTTTCCCCTTCTAAACAGCGTACCAACCTGATATTGTAATCTTTAGATGGCCTACTGATACAATGCATTGACAGTTCTGCCACTTTTCCAAAGTCTTACTTTAATTAGACCTTTGAAACTCAGTCAACATGCTTTCCTGTCCAGTCCATTCAGGCATACGGATAAAGCCTTAACACTGGATGGCTTTTTATTTTCTATAAAAACAATGTGTGAATAGGATTAAATGTGAATAGCATGATAATGGGCTATGTATTTGATATACTGCTGGGCATAAATGTTGCAGGAGGAGTAATTTTGGTCATTTATTCTCAGTCGGAAAATGGTGTTAATTCTGAGTGTCTTTCGCCACGTTTTATACCGTGGTATTTGCATTGTTTGGCCCCGGTCAGGGTAGGTGGACTGCTTATCTGGTGTAGGCTGAGTGCTTCTCTGCCTAAATGCTTTTTCTGGGAAAAAAAAACACGTTTCAAAGGCCTGCGACTTAAGCTTCCGGCCCCGTGAATAAAAAAACAAAAGGAGTGAAGAGTCACCACTGGTCAAAGGCCAGCAGAGTCTACTCCACTCCGGAGAGGCGTGGAACACTGAACTGATCCCTTTGGAACTGCGTTCGCATCAAAGCGTGTTGGTTTTTACTTGCAGTGCATACATTCAAATTTGGTGCTTGGGCTGAAACTCAAATGCAACCGGTGACACCTTGATGGGATGAACTGGATACATTTTTCCAGGGAGTTGAAACGGACTCGGAAAATGCGAAGGCACCTTGCGTGTCAGCTTCTGAATTTGCGACGCTACGTCACCCAGATTTTGTTAGTCGGACGAAGACCAGAAATATCTTTCATAATATTATTTATTAATGTTTTCCTTCTGTACCTACAAAACGTTATCCTGTTAATGGAGTTGTAACATCATTAAAACGGTTTTAGGCCTGGAATGGACACGCCCCACACCTGTTTACTCAAACCTTGAGCATAGAGCGTCCAAAATACAAGGGTCATCAGACCAAATTTTCCATTTTACTTTGTGTTTTTAATAAAGGCCGCCATTGATCACACCCGAAATACAGATAATTTAAAATTACAGTTGATAGTCAAACATTGTTCATGTTCCAGGTGAGCATGTTTGTAACTCTATGATATATTTATTTCATTACCCAGTGTGATTCAGGCCTTGTCCACACGAACGCAGGCATTTTTCAAAATGTACCTTTTTCTGTGCATTCTGCGCCATTGTCCACTTTGTTTGTTTGATGTTAGAATGTGCAGTGTTCACTGTTCACATTAGCCGTTTTTAGTCTGGCAGAATTGGCAATAAGGCTTCTGATTGGCGAACTCGGCTTTGCAGTTAGTTATATCGCCACCTGTTGGCTCGGC
>JAABNY020000050.1:642470-659066 GCA_015164015.2 Brevimyrus niger
GTTCCCTAATAAATTAATGGTAACATTTTGCTAAAGAAGAATTGATTTGCTTACTCTGCATTTCTTAAATTAATTTCCAGATCTCTTTAATATGTCATATTTGTTATTCTGACAATAAATGGTTTTGTTTTTATAGCCTAGTAGTTAGTTTATATATCGTAACAATGTTATGTTAGCTGCATAATTCATGAATTCACAATGCATTCCACTGTTCGAGGTGGGGATTGTGACATCATCGAGCCAATGTAGTCTTCACAATGGCCTTCTTACAGCAGAAGTGCCTCAATGCTTTATGCTTAGAATGGCTGGTGCCCCCGGGAGATATTACCATTCATGCAGACCGGCACTTTGGAAGGATCCTTGCTGTGACTGATAGCCATACTCATAAGCTCGCGAAACCCGGAGCCGCTGTCCGCGCACATGCGGCTCACCTTAAAACGTACTGATGCTCCCTGCCACCATATTGACATCTTAAGTCGTGTCTCATTTGGCCGTCGCACCCCAAGGAAAGAGAAAATGAAAGGACCCGAGCTAAGGTTTGCGGGGATGTTTCATCGAATTCTGCACCCTCTGTTACCCATGAACGAGCAATCACATAACAGCCCGCGAGTGCCGCCGCGCACGGTCTGCCTGCACTTTTTCTGAACAAACTAATTGACGGAGCCGATAGCTGATAGCGAGCTTGTGTTTCATTGGTTGCGATGATGGATTATAGCGCCTCCCGCACCAGCCGGCTAGTGCCGATTCTCTCTGAACATCTTTAAGAACCGGGACCTCCGCAGAGGATGCTGTTCAAACAGGATGAGAGGTATTTCTGCAGAGCTTCAGCAGCCGAAGGTGATCCTTTAATCAGACACTTGAGTTAAGAGTGTTTGACGGACCTGGTTGAAGGGAATTTGGAGAATGCTTAAAAGCCTTTGGATGAGAACCATTTCAAAAACAATAATCATCCCAGTGGGCTGGTTCTATGAAATATACTGTGTTGTTGTAAGTTTAATTTACTGAAGATCAAATCAACGCATTAAATGAAGCCACTCCAATCCCCCGGTCAGCCCTGCCCCCCTGCCCACTATGACCTAGCGGTATACAAATAGACAAATAAGAAGTGGTAGGTAGGGCAAGACATGACATTGTAAGACCGTGCAGGTTGACGCAGATGGACCAAGACAAAGCAGAGCACTATGCTAACTGGGATAGTCAGGGATTTTCTGTGAAGGTGACACATTATTATAGATGCAAGAATTGTGGGATGATTGCATTGAGGAGTTGTTATTGTTGTTGTGTGTGTGTGTGTGTGTGTGTGTGTGTGTGTGTTGGGGGTGTTGGATAGATCACATAGTAATTATCAGATAAACACAATCCTGGTTACATGAAGGAAGTAGGTTTACTAATTATGCTAATAAAATAGACTTTGACTAGTACCAGCATTAAAAATAGTAAAATTTCTTTATAACATTACATTATATCACATACAGATCACTTGAATGTTAATTCATGAAAAAAATAAAGTATGCTTTTTATTAGCTAATAGAATTACAATCTTTAACTGTGAGGGTACATATACAAATGCCATCTGATTTGATCATTTTTATGACTATCCCAAAATCATGTGATGGAAACTGATGTAAAAGTGCTATTTTGGGTTTGAATGGAAAGGAGCATATTGTCTGCTCATTGATGGGGTAAATACAACGATGAGACAATCTGTCAGGTACAGTTTGACTCTGGAAATTATCACAATAAGGCGGCTTTTTTCATTTGTTTTTGAGACACTATGATACTAGCTGAAATGGTGGATAATTGTATTTGATGGATTTTATGGAGAGTGTGATTCAATGAGACCTGTAACAAGGTGAAGTTCCGTTCCAAAACAACAGCCCCCATGAATCATGAGAGGAAAGTTCTCATTCTGAAAGACATGTTGTCCAAGATGGCAGAGTAGATGAGGGTGTGATGGGGGGAAGAAATGGACAGAAAGTGGAAAAGCATTCTTTAGGTGTGAAGTCTCATATCTGACATCAGTGGCCATTTTGTGAGGAAAATAGCCGAGAATGACCATGTAACAGAAGGGGGGCCCCACTCTGCTTGGACCGAGCGGCCAATACGTCTTTATCGCCTCGACTTTCTGCTGGTACCGAGAGGCGTGTCAGGAGATATGTGGGGATGTCAGTTTGTCAAAGTCAGACAGGTCTGGGTCCCGTTAGGTGATCCATCTTACCCTGTTGGAGAGAGGGAGGGAGGGGGGCTGGAAAATTCAGATTAGAAAATATAAAGATTAAAATGTCAGAAAACCTTTGGGAGATCTCAGGCCACTACCTGTCAATATTACCAGTCAGAGCTGGAATTTAGGACTGGGTTTTTTTTTTATATATGTGGTAGGTAAAATGTTGACGCCACACCAAGGGAAATAATTAAGCACGGATCAATTTTGAGGTTATTTTTTATGTCTGCCAGTCTGCGAGCGATATTTTTAAAATGGCGAGTGATGCGCGTGTGATCGTTTGCAGTGATGCTCTTGCACATTCGACACAACTGATCCGTCTTGAGCCTAGCAGACCATCTGATGGCCCGCCACACCTAGTGTCTCTTGTTTAGTAGGAGCGGATCTCCCGATCCGTTCGGATCAGGAGCTATCCGCACGCGCTGTGTACGTTACGATGGTGATTCGTTAATAACTAGCTTGTCTGTATGTTCATCATCATTAGTGTTTTTGCGTCACCCATTTTCTGGAGCAGAGTTAAGCATATTAATCACTCCCTATAAAAGATCTTATCGACCTTTTCTAAGTAAGTGAAGCTATTTAAGTGTGCCAATTTCACGAAATTAAATTTTTTTAGATGTTATTTGTTTGGTTATTCGATTTTTTTTTCATATTTAACATTGATGTACGTCGCTGAAAAGCTAGCATCCCGTTCAGGGTGTACCCCAGCCTTGTGTCAGGGTTAGACCCTGGATCTCCCTGTAACCCTGACCTGGATGGATGGACCGACAGATGACATACATATTTTATAAGGGAGAATTTATGTATATATAGATTTTTTGTAACGTAGTGTGTACCTAATGATCCAAAAGAACATTGTAATTGCATAATTAGAACCTTAATTTTTGTCATTTCATTGAAACCTTTTGGCATACAGTTATGTTTGTCACGTTTTATTACGATGTCTAATAACTTTAGTTATTTCTCCCTTGAGGTAGAACAAAAAATGTTCAGGCTTTCAAAGTTTTTCGGCAATAGTATGATTTTTGTGACTTTTGGGATATATGTGTTAATGACATTATATCGATTTCCAACATGTATGTGTTGTGACATTTATAGCATAGATATGTATGGTTATTGAGTCTAACACAGCCATGGATACTTTATTAGGAAAGCACAAAAAATATTATTTCTGGAATTAAAAAAACAAAGTGGCCGTTGTTGCGTTGTCTTCCAACAAACTATAAGATGTCATTTCATGAGTGTTTGTTTGTATGGTTAAGCACTGCAGTAGTACAGCAAATGTAAATTTAACTAAAGCACCGTATCACAAAACAGGAAACACTAGAACCTGGAAGTCATCTACAGCACTTGAGTTCCAGCACCTCCTGTAAACAATGACATCATAATAAACCAGGAGTAGGAAAATGACCAGGATAAAGATCTTCTGCGATCACTTTCCATCAGTAAATGACCTAGAATCAAGCATGAAAATATATCCCCCTTGTCAAAATCTGTTTAGGTCCAGTTTAAGTACCTAGACTGTGGAGCTCGGTACAGCAGAGTTAGAGCACAGAGCTGCCGTTTTGTCTCCTCTGTACCGGTGAAGGCTGCCAAGCCCTCAAGGAATGTGTAACTTTGCGTAATGGAGGGAAAAGTGGACAGGTTTAAAGGTAGCAATCTACATGCAGAATGGCTGAGTAAATGTTATCACTCATGCCATATGTTAAAGGGTATCAGAAAACAGCTGTTTTGTGTGACTCACGCATGTTCTGAAAAAAAGCACAGCCATATGGTGAATTGCACTTACATCACTGCTACTTTGAAGAGTAGATAAACTGGGAAAAAAACTGGAAAACACGACGCTAAAGTTTTCATGGTTTCTGGAGATATAAGCACCGTTTTATATCGTTCACCTTAATTCAAGGCTTGTCACTTCTGCTGTCATTTTGACAACATCATGCATATTTATCACTGTTGAGCATCTCTACTATTTGACTTTTCACTTATTTCATTATTCTATTTTCTCTTTTTTCATTGAATGCATGGTTTAATTTTTTTTTCCCTTTTTTTTCCCCCAAACAAAATGTATTTTTTTTTTATATCATTCTGGATGGTTGACTTAAAATTAGCAGAGTCTTGCATTATTAATGCATGATTAGTTTACATTTTAGATTCTACTCAAAATGTGGCCCCAGGTTCATTTGTATTCCTTATGTCACACCACTGCTCCATGGTATGAGAAAGGTATCTGTATTAACAGCAGATACTTCATACTACATAATGGAGGCAGACAAAGAGGAGAGAGCCTGTGTGAAATCTCCCTCAGCTGCACACTTCTAAGAAACTGTGATACACAGGGGTGTTTGCCAGACAGAAACGATGCAGTTTACGGCTATATATATTTGTGTTTTCATAATTATTATGATCCGCCCATTTTCCATGCATGCTTGTCTTGTCCGCGGTTGTGAGGGTGCGGAGTCTGTTCCGTAAGCTATGCATGCAAGGCAGGGAACAATTCAGGATGGGACACCAACCCTTCACAGGGAAAACACACCATTCACACCTACAGACAATCTGGAACGTCCCCCTCAGCATGTTTTTGGACTCGAGGTTGTTGTGGTGGTACAGGTGGAATTCCCGTGGGAAGGACAAGCAAAATCCTCACACGTGGTGCCAGGTTTTATGACACGGGGGGGGGAACGACTCTGCTGCAGGTGTCTGGAGAACAAAAGAGGCTTCATTGTCAAGACGGAAGCAGGGACACAAACTGGACCGCGAGGGATCAAAACGGGAAGACGGACTTGGGGATGGGCACGGGGAACAGGAGGGCTGACGTTAATCATTGGACTGGGGATGACAGGACTAACAGGGTCTTATATACAAAGACTAATGAGAGGCAACAACCAACATGCTTGGCTCATCTGGGCTTTGACAGGGAGGAGACAGGAGGGTCAGGCAGACAAGACGGGCTGGACAGAACCCAGGCAGCAGTGCTAACCATTGCACCACTGTGTGCCCCAATTATTATTATTGTTATTGTTATTATTATTGTTGTTTTTTATTACCGTCACCATGGGGGTATTCCACAAAGCAGGATTTTCTCATTAACCAGATAAGGATTGGTAAGGATTGCCCAGTAGAATTGTTACATACTTCTCCTCCTGTTGGATGGCTTTCACATGTTATTCGGCTAATTGGGAAATTTTGCTTTGTGGGGAAACCCTTCAAGACCCTGAACAGGCTAAACAGTTGGAAAATGGATTATTCGGTTGTTGATGTTGTTGTTATGTTATTTTCATAAATTAGATTAAATTTTCCTAGTCAGACCAAAACGGAATCCTCAATTTTTTAAAATAAATACATGTGTTTGACTGTAATCGTTATGGTGACGGATACAAATCAGAAATACTTTTTTTATTATACACTTTTATCGCAATTAGAAAAGTGTGGCTAATGGGGTCAGCGAGAAGCTGACCAACCATGGCAGGCGGGTTTTTAAATCGGCGGGTGAAATCGTCTTGCTGCTTCCTGGCCCGCCGCTTCTGGACACCACCTGAACATAATTAAGCGCTAAGCGAACACCTTTTTGTCGACAGTTTTTTATTTCTATTTCCTCCCTTCAAGGTGCAGAAATAATTAAGTGTCTTATTTTGGGTAGCACTGGAGATGAGACTTCTAAGCGGTATTGATGGAAATAGAATAGATTCCTTTTACCAGTCGGTAAAGTTTTTGCACTTACCGTACAAATCGCACCCATCACAATACTGAAGAAACACACAGCATGAGCGAAACTTTTCAGTTTTTTTTCCTACCATCTTTCCCCTCTTTGATGAAGACCTCCACCCCACTGTTTTCCAGGACCTCAGGTTTATACCCACCTCGTGGGCAGAACCTTCTTCTATTTGTTACGTTGCAATTTCAGAATTGCTGTTACCTGTGGTCCACAGCAGGTTATTCATTTACCTGACTGAGGACAAATGGTCCTGGCTCGCTTTCGCGTATAATTCACCTTTACATGAGCATTCCGCTACTCCATTTCTCCTGCGAGAACTTTAAATAGATCTTTAACAAATAAGCAAACTTTCAGCAAAAAAGAAACTTCTACTTTCCATCTATTAGACCATTCAATTAACACTCATTTTATTAAATAAAGAGGTCAATATTTGTTTTTAGCTTGTGGGAGTTGTACTTGCACAAAAATGTTCTGAAGGCAGAAGCAAAAATGATTGCTTCAGAGAGATAACCAAGCAGACTGTGGGTCCTAGCAACTAGAGGAGGTGGGACAAAGACATCTGATTGGTTTGTCCTGCTTCCTCTAGTTGATTGGACCAACTTCCTCTGCAATCTGATTGGTTCAGAGAGATAACCAATCATTTTTCCTTTATCCTTCAGAACATTTTGTGTAAGCAAAATTCCCATGAGGTTGTTTTTACATTGCAATTAATGCTTTGGATTCAAAAGAGTGACTTTGATCTGGCATCTTTAAACTGCTGATGCCTTGTTCCCTGTAATGGACTGGTACCCTGTACATGTTGTTTTCAGTGTTTCCTGGGATTGGCTCCAGGACTCGATAGCGTGCTGGTCAAGCATTTATGTAAAATGGATGGACGGCATCTGGACAGTAAGTGTAACTATAAACAGCACACGGACATGAAAATAAAGCTGTAATTGTGCTTGCCCTGAATTATGGATTTCTTGTTTTTAATGGTATGATAATGTTGACGTACAAAACATCTCACCAGCGTTTCAGCTGAATCGTAAAAAGCCTTTATGGGAAAAAAAAAAAACACGGTACCTTTATCTCAATCTAATTTACTTCTGCGGGTGTGATTTTCAGTTTTTAGCACCTGTGTAGTATTTTCTACTCGACTCGCATACAAAAGGTGGCTCAACTAACCCTCCCCCCCCCTCCACCCACCCCAATCTCTCCACAGATAAGATGCAGTTTAGCCAGCTATAGCATGATGAAAGGGGGGAAATATCAAGTGGGTAACAAGGGCCAACAGTCAGTTGGCAAGATAACATTGAAAAAAAAACAGAAATCTAGTTTTACTTTTGCCTCACAACACCCACAGCTCACTGGATTAATCTTGCTCTGCGCAGAACCCAGTAATCGGTTACTGGATTCCTCTGAAGCAATCGCTTGTTGCCTTTTCTTGATCACAACAGAAACTCCCAAGCTGGAAAAAAAAAAAAAAATGAAGTGAGGCAAGTCAGTTCATTTTAGTTGCTAAGTTGTGAAAATGCCAGGCGTGAACACACTGGATTGTTTTCATTCTAAAATAATTATTTGTTCATAATTATAACAAACACGCATCCCACACCCATCACACGACATCTGCAACTGAGTGTGAAGTAGCTGAATTTTTGTTTGTTTGTTTACTTATTCCAGAATTTATTCATTCGGTTGTTCGGTTTTGCTTGATTGCTTTGGGTTTTCTTGCACTGGAACAATCCTTTGGAGATTAAAATCTCATAAGCCTTAAAGCGTCTTTCATTATCATGCAACGTGACGTTATATATATATATATATATATTCACTGGTCCCTCCTACCCCACCACCTCATAAATTCCCCAGAAAAGATACGCGGTTTGCCATCGAGCTCTATGTCAGGACCCCCACAGGGATGAGGTCACCGCGAAAAGACACTGTTCATCCTTAACCGCTAAATTAATTAACTGCAAAAGGCTCCATTAAACAAACCAGCTCCACAAAGGAGTGAAAAACACAGGCGGATGGCCCTCCTTCTCTCAATGCTTTTTGGTCGTTATACGTATTTATGGATGTTTACAAAACACGGGCATGTGTAAGTGTCACTAATTTTACTGCTGCACGGAATCATTTGTTAATTGGCTGCTTTAAGCAGGCACTTAATGCCATGATACACCTCTAAACAACATGCATTTGACTTACACTTCTTCATTATTTTTAACAGATTGCCAGTCTCTTGCCTTTCTCAACACTCTATACCAGGGTTCTTCAAATCTGGACCTCGATTCCAAATCCAGGCCGTGTTTTCAGTTCTCCCAGGTAGTTGATTAATAATTACTAATTCTGATTGGTCAGAGGCTTCACACCTGACTGACAGGTAAAGGAAGGCTGGAAAACCAGCAGGGCTCAGACCTCAAGGACTGGGATCTGAATAACCCTGCCATATACTGCACTCTAAATAAGCATGTTTATCCTCTTAAATGGAAATGGATTTTTTCAATAAAATACTGTGACCAGGAGGTTAGGCTTTTAGTTTGTATTAAGGAATTAGTCTTCAGTAGGTATCAATGGGTCATAAATGGGATATCAATGAAACTTTCATTGTAGCCTTTATATATATGTTTTTAGAATTTAAAGTGTATATATATACATGTATATAAAAAAAACCTTTTAATGTTAAAACAACCCCACCTGTTTTGACCCATGTATCTTTCTCGCTATTTATTAAAATGTCCGGCTCTCCGCGACTTTGTACAGGCTGACATTTTGGTGTCAGGGTAGGGAGGTGCAGCCCCTTTGACCTGCGCTGCGTATCTTCAGGGCCAGGGTGGGTGCGTTCTGGTTCTTATTGCCCCCTCCCACTGCACCGTTTACCTTCATAGAGCACTGACCAAACCCCCCTCCCCCCCGGCATGATGGTACGGTCCCCCCGAAAGCACTTCTGCGGGATGGGGGGAGGGGGGAGTTGGAGCGCAAGACTTTTAGCCATTAGCATGGTGTCAGATAACATGACTTGAGGTCCTTTGGAGAGCTCGGCTTTTCTAAAATAAGGACCACTTACGGAATCTCTGGGGCTCCATCCCGCACTGCTTTCAATTTAGTGTCACTTTATTTCACATCTAGACTGTACACATCCATTTAGCCGACTCACCGGTCTATACATCCGAACGTTACGTTCCTTCATTACCTAACATATTGCTAGAGTATCGCTCTGCATGGTCTCAGGTAAACAGCCAGTATTTATAGCTTAGGTTACTCATTATTGTGTTTTATCTGTGGGAGCAATATAATAGGGGCATAAATGTTTCAATTTAGCATCCGAAATACGTCGCCAGGTACAGAGCCGTGTCTTTTGCGATGAAAAGATTTGTTTCAAGGTTGTGCCCATAGTGTGCTGTCTTTCCTTGGGTTTCAGCAAAATCTCAGGGCAGGATCCAATATAGCCCATGCTGCCTATGATAGATTGTGCGGGCAAAATTTCACCTATTCCCTGGGAACCCCCTCCCTTAACCGCATTTACTGTTCTGGGGTCAGTTCAGTCATTTGTCTTTGTTGATAATTCAGCTCACAAAATGCACATTCATTCCAATGCAACTCACAATGCTCATATTGGGGATGCAGGCTGAAGCTTCGGAAATAAATATTTCTGGTAAAGCGGACTGTAAAAAAAGGGCCACATTCTCTGCATTTAATTGCCATAATTTGTGTTATTAATACGTCATGAGGCCATTATCATAGCATGTGATTTTTTTACCGGTCAGAATGGCAGGGAGACGTCCTCCAAACACTCTTAGTCAGTAGTGTTCCCTACCGCCACCATGCAGCTTAACCATGTGACTTTACTCCTACAGGAAATTACATGTCTTACTCGTCCAGAAGATTTGTCCTTGTGAATAATGTAACACATTCTATGAAATTTGGGCTCAGATTGCCCTTTGGGTGCCTCTCTGTATGTGAGCCAGTGATATAAATGTGTGGGGGGGGGGGTGATACCGCAGCAAGAGGTCAACCACAACAGCTTCTGTTCCACGTAGCAGCAAACAGATAGACTGAAGCATCAAATCAGTGGAGTGGTGAGGAGCTCAGAGTCGACGAATTAGACTCTAGTGATCAGTGGTCATTGTTGACACACCACGACGAAATGTGTCCTTTGCATTTGACCCATATGTGACTTCCGTGACACAGCAGGGGGCAGCTAATTCAACGCCCGGGGGAGCAGTGCTTGGGGATGGTACCCTGCCCAGGGTACCTCAGGGATGACTTTTCGGTCAGGATTTCGAACCTGCAATCTTTCAATTGCAAGCACGCTCCCCTAACCATTAAGCCACCACTGCCCACGGAATGTTTCATTATCTTGGAATGTACTATATTGGAAGACGGGATTTATAATTACCTAAGTAACTTTGGGACGACGTGAAAATTCTCTCCTGAACTTGGCCAGATATCTGCAGCCCATTACAGCATCTTTACCAAAACTATCTATAATATATCTATAGTTACTTGACTATAGAACTGAAGTTAGACATAAAATATCAATGTGCGTACAAAATAAAATGCCAAAGTCTTATAAGCGATGCAGAATATGTTTTCAATGTAAATTAAACCGCTTAGATGTACTTATTTAAATGAGAATGTTCATCATTGGGCTCAGGGCTTATCCAGGCTCTGCATTGGATAAGCAGATATGAAAACTCAATGGATGTATTTCTATTATTAGTAAAAAAAAAATATTCTGGTCATTAGCATTAGCGTTAAATGTTGCAGCTGTTAGCATCAGCGTGTGATTCTGCTCTCATTAGCATTAGCAAGAAATATTTCATCTGTTATCATTAGCGCGTAATGTTTCTGCTGTTAGCGTTAGCATGAATTGTGTTGGAACCATGTGTTTATCCAGTGTAAATTTATCCAGTAAATGATAGTATAGATAGTACTATAGCTAATCTCTTTCTATCTCTTTTTATATAGTTTTTACCAATATTTCCTCGGAGCATCGCAATAAGCATTTCACTGCGTGTTGTACTGTGTGTGACGACGCATGCGGCAAATAAAGCTTGAATTTGAATTTGATTTTCGATTTGTACTTGTGTGCCGCTGACTGCATGCGCACTGGCTGTTCACGTTGGCTCTCTGCACCGCTAACTTGTGTCACTGTGTGAGTTAATGGGAAAAATGCTGCAGTGAGGACACGTCCCGAGATAAACAGGCCTGCAGAACAGCGTCAAGGAAATTGGGGGGAGGGGGCCTGCCTGGCGATCAATTGTCCTGTCAAGTTTTTATCTGGGTGCCAGGGGACAAGGGCACACAGCCCCGAACGCCGGCGTCGTGTGGAGACGGCATCATCCAGGCAGATTACATTCAAGCCCTCGTTTACTCGCCTCTCACTCTTGTCGCTCTGGGGGTCTAAAGTGCAGCCGGATGTTTGTTTACCACTGGCCGGCTCCGCCTTGCTCCCGTGTGGCCACCGGAGGCAGCGGTGCGCATTTCAGTTTGAAACAATCTAGGCCTCAGTAAACCAAGAGGATGTGGCATGTTTGTCTTTAATAATCACGGGGTTCTGATGATGAAAGTACTTAAATAAAAAAAAAAAAGACAAATTGTCTAACCAAATGCATTTGAACTGCTTTTCTATGATCAGCAGTTTACAAGGCATACATTCTATTTGTTCTGTTTCCAACTGATTCTCAAAAGCATAGTATCTATGAAAATAGTTCAAACGTATGTAGCAGATTTAGTTTTTTTTTTTTTTTTTAAATACATTAGATTTGGCTTAACGATCTTCAGCTAGTGAAGTGTGTGAAACATCATGGATTTCTCAAACTGACAACCTACTTCTTCCAATATTGAATCATCTTATATTCTGCCTGTCTTCCAAATCCGCTCATGGGAGTTTTACTTATGTACAAATGTTCTGAGGGCAGAAAGAAAAATGATTAGTTCTGAGAGATAACCAATCAGATTGTAGAGGAGGCAGTTCCAAACAACGAGAGGAGGCAAGACCAAGACAAATGATTGACATATCACCCACCTTCTCTACGATCTGATTGGTTATCTCTCTGAACCAATCATTTTTCATTACATTTGTATGTCAATTCTTCGCGAGAATTCTTCTTCTGCAGTTTAGGACTCACCCCATTCCTGCACTTCATATTATTGGTTGGTTGATGTCCCCCCCCCCCCCTTTCAATCTCAGATACAAGTCTTTTTGTTCTGTGAGAACAAAGACTGTTTTAACTGAGGGGAAGCAAAACAGCAAGCTCAACAAGAAAAGAAAAAAAACCCAAAATAATCAGCTCTACCTTCATAATCACAGGGCCTTGGATGCTTTGGTGGGGACATCAAAGGCTTGTGGAAAGGGCCCCGCCGACGTTCGGCATGAAGTGGCAGAAGATCGGGGGAAGGCCAGGTCACGGGGGGGGCAGCAACGTGCATGCTGCCACGCTCTGCGGTAGCTAGCGTTTTTAGCCCAACGCTAACGACAAGGCGGCACGAACTAACTGGGCGACACTTGCGCGGAAATAATACGCCGGAACATTAAGTATAGATCAAGGCCCTTGCTGATTGTCTTTGTGTCGATATCAACCTCCAACCCCAAATTAACAGTCTCTCATTAAACAATCAGATTTCCTCAGTATTCCGAACCATTAGTCAAGAAACGATTAGCTGCATCAATTAAGGAGGATAATGTTTTACTTTAATTGAACGCCGGAGGAGTGTAATGGCACAGCTCTCCCTGTTAATGGATTGCACTCTGTATTCTGTTGTGCACCGGCTGACACCAAGATCAATACATTTCGCTTCAAAGTAGAGCTTTAGGCTTTTACCTTAAGCTCATAGGCCTATGGTTTACAGATGCTCCATTTGGTCCTAAGATAATGAAGTGCAAATTAGAAAGAGTGACAGGTCCCGGAAACGGCGAGTGCGTAATTAGATCTGGTCCCTGAAGCCCAGTGAACAGGGGCGAGCGTTAAACACGCTGAGAGAGTGTCGACATCATGGTTGTTTTATTTATTTATTTATTTATTCCATTTTTAAGGGCTAGCTGCAAGGTTTTCCATTTCCCCTGCTAACAAATATAGATATCTTGCAAAGTTGTTTTGCACATGAATGTATGCCTCATTTCTTCGCTGAGACTCTTTTTTTTTTCCCCAAAAGTGATGTTTTTCAATAAATGTTGAAACGGTTTAGGTTGAGTATTGGGCGGTATGTCCCAACTAGCAATCTTCAAAGGACTTTGAACCTCTGACTCTCCAGTTGGAGGACTGCCACGCCCTCAACAAACATGTCACCTATTAAGGCACGCCCTCATCAAACATGTCACCTATTAAGCCACGCCCTCATCAAACATGTCACCTATTAAGCCACGCCTTCATCAAACATGTCACCTATTAAGCCACGCCCCATTGATTCCGGCTCCGCCTCCCCTAATTACGAGGCACAGACCTGGTTAACTGGCAGAGATTAAAAGCTCCTGCTTTTCAGTTAACTATTTGTAAAGTATTGAGTTTTCCACCATATTGAATGGCTGTTGGGTCTGGGCTGGTGTTTTGCTTGGCTTGTGTTCGGTCTTCTGGATTTCTGGCTCTTTATTTTGTGCTTTGGTGACTTTCCCGTGCCGCTCTCTCGATTTTGTGACATTTTGTCTGCGTTTGGACTGTGGATTTGAATCAAAATTTGGGTTTAGCTTTCTTCATATTCCAGGACCATGCCCAATGACCTACTGCCGATTGTTTTTGGATCATTATCCTGCAAATAAAACCTAGCACTACTGCACTTACATCCTCTCATTGGATCAACACCGTTAATCTCTGCACTGCCTGTTCACCTCTGAATATTTTAAAGTGGCCGACTTGTCATTAGTTAAGGCAATCAAACGACATATTGTTTACCATGAATTTAGGAAGCGCATTTCGAATTGGAAACCAAACCTGGCATAGCATTCTGCCATCTATGTTTTGAATGTTTTACAAATACCCCATTTTCACACTTCGAAACAACACGATAGTTTGTTTTCAATTCTAAAACGGACAAAAATGCAATCAAAGTGTTTGCAAATTAGCTTCTCGCATCGCAGCAGAGAAACGTGTTTCGCGTTAGATGAGACTACGTTAAAACACATTTTATATTATTTAGACGCATTACTTTTCTGCATAAGCCGCCATCTGCTCTGTTCAGATGGATGTAAAAAATTGCGGGTGTCCATCGAAAGGCAGTGGCGTGATAATCCTGCAGTCACCGCTTTCAGCTTAGCGCTGAGTCGAGTTTCCGCACCAGGTCCTGTGTGGAGTGTTCAGATCAGAAACTGATTTTGATTGGTCATCAAAGGTCAAAAACAAGGCCTCGCTTTGTTGTTTATTGCCGTCGTTCTCTTTTGTTGTAGGTGCTATTAAGATAATTAGCTCACAGGTAAAATTAGCATACTGTTATATGTTTGCTTTCACAATGCTTGAGTTATTGTTTAGAATTAAAAAGTATAAGTATGCCTGATCATCCTTCTAACCTCTGTTTCTAATATGTTATTTTTACCAACACAAAGCATACGGAAAAAACATTTTTTTCAAGGGAAATGTTAATGCTTCTCCTTGTCTGGGAGGTTCATCCTAAAGGTAAAAACGTTCTTATTATACAACAAATACACATACACAACCAGAGAAAAACAAACATAGGATTTAAAAAAAAATAGCTCCGTTTAATATTTTAATTCCCCCTTCTGTATTATGGTGCGTGTGTACTATGTATGGCACCAAATCTGTTTTTTGTTTTTTTACCAGATTATTTCCTGTCTTTCAGGCTTTGAGGCATGAATCGGATCACACAGTCGCATTTTGCGATAGCATTGTTCAAGGTGATACCTGTTAATATACTTTAAGGTCGAGGCTATGCTCATTTAGCACCGACCTTAAGTTATGCACAGACAGGGTCTGCAGTAATCACGCCATCAGGGTTATTTTTAACACCATTTATTTTAGGCTGGTTTTAATGAAAGTAATAAAAAAGGAGTGATGGCATACAGGAGCCAAGGCAGCCCGCTGTGGGGGTGGCCGCTCTCCGCTGTTCCCTGGTCTATGCCTTGGGAGAGCGTCACGCTATTTCGGGGCTCACGTTAGCGTCCTACCAGCCAAACACAAGCATTAGCGTCGCTAAAGAAATGCACGCTTGGGAACCAGCAGAACACATAAGGCATGAAAGCTTCATAGAATTATCGTGTTTTTTTGTTTTGTTATTATTATTATTTTTCGCGCTTGATCTTAGAGGCGCTCGACTAACGCAGATGCTGGCTATACCTGACTTGTGCGGCGAAGAAAATGCACAGATACACTTTATCACAGACGTCGGGCAATTTATGTCTGCCCAAGTCTGGTAGGGTGATTAAGCAGGAGCGGCAGATAGGCCGGCCGCTGCTTCAAAGTGCAGCTCAGCGCTTTGCAATATGTAAATGCTGCGCTGTAAATTCATGAGTTATGTCAACATGTCCCGATTCCTGTGAATCGGTCGAAGCAATATCAATTTGTTGCTTTCCTCTGACAAACATGATGCACAGCAGTTATAAATAAGAACAAAGGACGTGTGGCGTATGTGTGTGTGTGTGTGTGTATAATATATATATATAGCAAGACTAGAGACTATATGATCATGAATGACAAACTTTCTGGATTGTTTCCAAAATGGTTGAATTATGTAACAGTATAATGGCAAGGACCTCTGTATACATTTGCTCCTGGACGACTTTGTCGTATTCAGTGTGTCATTGAAAAGTCTGACAAGGATTAAAATTTGAATGTGAGTCCTCAGACTATATGATTCCCCAAATATTGCATCTGAAGATATACTCAGTAGCTTAAGTGGGTACTTTCACTGGATCGGTTCTGTAGCATTTTACCGTTTATGCAGTTTACGACCAGACCAGTTAAAACAAATTGGCAACTTGTTGCTTGTTCCTTGTTAAACGGCGTGGTGTTTTCTGCCTTGGTTGTTGCCTAGTGACATTTCAAAGTCTATAAAGAATAATTAACTCTTACATCATTAACCTCCCTTCCAAATCACTTTGCTGTGCCTTGCTTCTGTATTTTTGCTTACAAAAACAAACTGGACATTATTAATAAGCTACACATTACTCTAAAGACTCATGCCGGCTACATCTGAGGTTTTGTGATTTACTTTATCCGCCCCTCTAAGCTTTCGATGACTAAAGATCACTTTTATTTGTTTTGTGATCATTTATGATGACCTTTGTCGTTTAGATTGTGTACCGGGTCACTGGATGACATAATACATTATAACATCTTGCTTAAATACTGTATAACATTTCCGTTATGTGTTTTACACATTAATCGAATGGGGTTTTTGTTTCAATACGTCTATGTCATGCATAATAAAACATTTTAGGCTCAGGCCAGGAGTAGGCCTACTATTAAATCCTAATTTCTTTTACGCTTAAAGCCAGACACGTCTTCACTAGAGTGGGATTGTCAGGGTATGTCTGTCCACACTTCAGGGACGGAAAGAGACTACAGCACTTCTGTGTCACGCTGTCAGGGAGGTGATGCGGTCTTCAGTCTGCAAGTTCTTATTTCCCTCTTAATTAAAGGATCCCGCCACAGACACACATACTGATATGAATATGCAGTTTGGGGGGGGGGGGGGGGGCTTTCAGGGTTCTTTAAAGACCCACCCTAAAAAAGGG
>JAABNY020000050.1:687858-709780 GCA_015164015.2 Brevimyrus niger
GGGGGGGGTGTTGGCAGGAGCAGAGACTTCCCTCTAATGAGTGACTCATCCTGGTCTGTGCATCTTTAATTAGGATTTACATTTGAGTTGTTTCAAGGCCAATTAAACACCTACTGGAATTAATTTCTCAACATGTGTAATAAATCAAAAAGTAGTTGCCGTTGCCAACTTTGCACTTGGAAGTTCGGGGGGAATTTTATAAAGAAGATCAGAGGGGAGAGGGCAAATGGTAACACTGGGAATCGTTCGTGAGGTTTCATCTGTCATACAACTAAAATCTCATACAACTTGCAGACCTTTGGCTCAGATATTTTCAGAGATCTACTGTGCCTCACAAAAATTACACAAATGGTAGCCTACACTCCAATAGGTTTAATTCGCAGAGTGTTTATGAAGAAAAGGCAATCAAGGGATTAAATTTGATGTTATTAATGTAGTCCTTCACAGTGGAACAGCATAGGTAGGGTATCATGCTGAATTATATGTCTTTTAATGAAATAATACTATATGGTTTTTAATTTTTTAATGCCAAGGATGAAAATATGCAAAAAAATGTTTCAAAAATCAATATATGCTTTCGGAATATAGAAATATGTGCTGCTATTGGAACAACATACATTCTACTTAGTATTTTTAGTATAAGTCTTTTATTACACCATTAAATGAATTACCATTGATATCAATGTGCCTTTTATTTATATTTTAACAAGATCAGCTACAGCTGAAAATGTAGCCAAAACATTTAATTACCATTTTCAGTACAAACATATATTCAAGACTTTTGTTGCTTTATCAAATGACTTTGGACACAAACCTCAATGCGGGGCCCCACTGAAATAATTTACACAATGAACATATTATTTCAACAAATTACAGGGGTCTTTTAAATAGTCTAAAAATAAGGCTGAAGTGTTACTTTTGCTCTCAGGTTTTCAGATGGAGCATAAGGACTTTTAAAGCTCAGAGGTGCTTAAGAAGTAAGAGCTAATTGCACAACAACAGGAAAAGCGTGAGAGTTTTCGGGTGAGAGCTGATCAAACAGTAACCCCAGTATCAGTACACAGAGCATAGTTTTCTCACACTTGCTGAGTTTCAGAAATGTAGAAAGGTGTGTCCCCCAAAGTTTTGTGGATAATTTTGCAGACAATAATTTGTAAGAAGATGGAGTGATCTTGGGGGACACAAGGTCATCATCCACTGTACTTAACCTTGACATTTCACATACTCTTTGGCATGTGGGGGGGGGGGGGGTCTAGCCCAATCCATCTTGCTAAAAATCACCCTGAATGACTTGTTTTTACAATCACATCTTTGAGCTGCCTTCCTTGAACAATTCATGACTTTACTCACTATCTTAATGCCACATGAATCTCAATGGAGTTCTAATCCAGGCGTCTCTGACATCTGCGTACTGTCTGGTACCATAACAGGGCTGTCAAATCTTGTTCCTGAAGACATCTGATCTGAGAAGATTTTTAAACTCTGTTTGACAAGGCCTTAACGTCTAAAGTGGATTGCTCAGAAATCAGTTATTTTAACTGTCCTTAAAAGAAATCTTGACTTATTAAGCACTAATTATTGAGTGAATCCTCTGGTCAATAGTGATTTCTAAAGATATCTATAATTAGGGCTCTCTGGGGCTGAGATATAACACTGGTGTTTTGGGGCAATCAAGCACTTGATGGGTAATACTGTCATTTTCAGTGTCACTGCTAGAAAATATCTACCAATATAGAACACACATACTGGGCAAAATGTGGCAGCCTACCACCACTCTGATATCCAAACCTTTTTGAAGTGTAACTGCTCTTCTGGCAAATCACGAACACTCTTTAATTTCCGGCAATCTCTCACCCAATCAGGGTGAAAGGAGCAGTGGTCCTCTCAACCAATCAGGATGCGAGGAGCACAGGTCCTCTCAACCAATCAGGACGAGAGGAGTACAGGTCCTCTCATCCAATCAGGTCCTAGGGTGGGGTCATTGTTATATCACGCATATTTCCAGTCACCTACGTGCCTGAGGCAAGGGTCTCCGGGATGCGTGCAGAAGCTGCGCTATGCTAGCTGTACGAACACGCTCAGGGCATGCAAACCGCACGGATGTGAAAAGGTGATGCTGGCACGGTGCCAGAGCGTGTGAGGGTACAGCAAACTGCCAGCGCTGCTATCACACGGGTGAATTTCCAGCATTAGAAAGAAGGAAAGGGAAAAAAATGTAATAGGTAATGACAGTAAACTGTAAGCAAGGCATGTTTCCCTAGAAAGGAACAGATGGCGAGCTAACAAATAAACATACAAATAAAGAAACATTAAAAATCATCAACCCAGTTTGTCATTTAAGTAAAACCATGAGTAAAACCCGACGGAATTAAGGAAAATAGCATCAGAGCCCTTCCGCCTTCTTCCAGATAATCGGTTATTTTAAGCATACATATATATCGCTAAGAAACTTTTTCACGCCTCGTAATAAAAGCCGTAAGTATAGGTATAGCTTATCTCTCGCTCTGCAGTCTCTGTACATGTAGTAAATGTGTTGTTTGAGTCTAGTGTGGTTATTAATGAATAGCGTATTGGTCCGTAAGGGCCCTGGGAAACTGCTGGCCCCCATCGGGCACAAAACCTCAGCAGGGTTCCAGGGAGAGGGGAGGGAGCAGCAAGAGGGCCTGCCTGCCGTGAATGAACTTGTTGTGTCACCCAATTGTTGGGGAATTTGAAGGAAGCGAATGTAATCTAAGTAAGCAAATTAAACAGGGAAAGCTTCATTGGTCTTGATGTTTTTCCTTTGGTATTAGCGCATATGGCGCCTGTCTGATGCTGGAACAAAGCAAGACAAACGGACATTTATGTGCGCTGCCTAATGGTAGGAGACGAGCCGGTTTTTATTAGATTTAAGAGTTCCGGATGAATTTCAAGTAGGCCTAAGTGGGTCCATTTCGGGGTGCTACGAACCATCGCGTATGGGCCTTTAATCACAAGAAATTGCGTTTGCATTTGTTTGCGAAAGAAGCTCAACAACAGTTTTCAAGTTAATAAGATTTCCACCATCTAAGACTCGGATAATGCAGCGTGTTTTCGCAATCGATAACATCTCAGCGGTGCAACTTTTCAAATTAATCAATGTTAAAACGGTGCGAGCAGAACTTTAGCCCCCGCGATGCTTAAAATAACACAATATCACGCCGCTCATTACTTCATTCATCACTGTCTTTCATACTTATTACCTCACATATAATTTCAAGGCTTGACTCAGTTCTAAAATTGACCTGTTTAATAAGACCCAGTGAAGTGTGACTAATGTCGTTTGATAGCGTATCCGACTGCAAGACGAACCAAGTCAGCATGTTTGATGTACGTGCGATTGCAAAGTGCCGCGGACCATTCCGTCTCTGTGGCGCATTGATAAGGACAGATACATATTTGCCCTCTTTAAAAATAGGGAAAACATAACGCATGGTGAAGCTTTATAAATATTTTATTGGTATCGCAGACATAATAACAGCATCTGATTGCACAAATACTTTTTTCCCTGACAGATTTTATATGTACTTCGTTCTGGGTATTAACATTAACCCAAAACAGTATTTAGATTTACATCTCAATGTGTATGACGTTGTCTACCTGAAAAAATGCAGTGATAATTATGCACTGATAAAATATACATTTTTAATTACTTTTTAATGGGAATTACTCGGAGTTATTTACACAGCCTTCTTTAGCAGCTGGTAATTGCAATCCAGAAGTTATCTCCATTCCTTTGAGCATTCAGATGACCTCATTGGCTGCTAATTTTGTGACAACCACGTAAAAGCGTATGAAAGCAACGCAAACCCACGTAAAACGAAGATGTGCCAAACAAGTCACCTTTTTTGTGAGTACGCACAGCATGCAAAGATATCTCTGTGTCCTGTCAACTTTTCTGCAGTCGTTTTATATACTTTGACAGTGATGATTGACGAATATTTTCACCCCCACCCAAAAAAGTATATATATATATAAATAAACAAATGCATCTTAACGGAAGACTGCACATCAGAAGTAATTGAGCGTGAGGTTCCCCGTTTTCTTTGAGGGCTTTCCGACACGTCCGTCCGTCAAACGCGCAGCATCCCATATGCGATAACTAAGGATCATGACAGGCGGGCTTACAGATACAGCGCACATTCATCCGGCCATATCCATCTCCGTAGGCAGACAGGAGCGCAAAAGAGCACCTTTACCGATCTGCACTGAGAGGTTTACTACAGATTGTCATGGTAAATGTTTTTAATTGTTGTTTAAAGGCTGTTAAGTTTAAATACAACGAGTTAATATACACACACACAGATAGAGAGATTTATAAAACAGGAACTTTATTTGTAGAGTTTTATATTTTAAGATTGAAATTAAGATTAAGGTAAACTTTATTGACCCCAGGGGGAAATTCTTGTAGATACAGAGTTTTATATACACGGAGGCCAATTGGAAGGGCTATTCTGGAGTGGTGGCAATAACTTCGACAGTCTGCCTGGTTTGAGCAGGTATTTTCTGATATGTTTTGTTTTAATCCCACGCCCCTTGCTATAGGTGGCAGGAAGTGGCGAGGACATAAAGTGAAGGATACGCGGAGCCGGCTACATGCTCCTGTCAGCCGGTGGCTATTTATTACACTCCGAGTCACACAGTGCAGAGAAGGCGGGGGGAGGGGGATTGGGGCATTTGGGCATGTCTCTGTCACAGACAAGGAGCAGGTGCCCGAAATTTTTCTGCGGGGACACAGCTGTGATTGGCCGGCCCGGTCTGCGTGTTGGTTTTGTCCCACCGTTACAGCACGCCCGTTTTCCGCTGGTGAGTGACGGGGGGGGGGCAGCTACGCCGACGGGCATTAACTCAGCCTGCTCCGCAGAATAAGCCCCAACGAGCTGCACAGATAATAATTTTTAAAAGAGCAGCACGCGCAGCGCCACGCTCCCTCCCGCGGCTAAACCGCTCTGCGGACTTCCTCCCGCCCAGATCCCGGGCGCTGAGCTCGCTCGAGCTGAGCCTGTCTTTGACAGAGATAACACCCCACTCCGCCGTCGATGGAGCTATTTCCCGTAGATATCTGAGCGCTTAAAAACTGCGCTGTATGTGTTTCGGCTGGGGGGGAGAAAGGCCTTCGCCTTCAGATGGATCAAAATATTAATGGAAATGTTTCTCGAGGCAGTTTATGTTCAATATACGACCATCCGTCATTCGTAATTGCTTATCTGGTGCAGGGTTGCAATAAGCCCGTAGGCTATGAAAGAAACATAGGGCAGGAAGCAGGGGACGCCCTGCTAGAGGTGTCTGTCCGTCACAGGACGCGCGCACACATACACACACGGGTTTGTAATTATATCTTTGTGGGGACATTCATTTCTAGGGGGATAACGCTAATCCCATCATGACCACCTTAACCCCTACCCAGCCCTAACCTTAACCATAAGTAACCAAACAAAATACAAGACTTATACTTTTTTAAAAAACTTTTTTGATTGCATTCACAGATCTTTGTGGGGAATAAAACAGCTTTTTATTACATTGCGGGGGACATTTGGTCCTTTGGTCTCCGCAATGTAATATAAACATAATACACACAGACACACTAGGCCATTCAGAGGCATCAGCTGACACCACTAAATGTTTTAGACTCCATAAGGAAATTTCTGGAAATATGGTGGGAACATAATAACTCCACACAAGGAGCCAAGGATGGGACTCAGACTGGAGCAGAACTGAGGTTACATCATTCAATAAACATTACAGTTCCTATTGTCATTTCATTGCATTTTCGTCTGGGTTGTCACTTTTTCCGATGTACCTCTGCTGCTAGCTTGATCTTTACCCTGAAGCTCCGATCCTATGATTGCCTTTACTTATTCGTCAGACGTACAGTAAAGAATGCAGGGTCAGCCAGGACAACTGGGGTCAAGGGCTTTGCTCGAGCGTCTCAGGGTCACGTCACTTCTCTAAACATGGGATTTAAACCGACGGCCTCCTGAGCATGAGCATCGGGTCCTAACCCGCGGAGCCGCACACCAGATTGGAACTGAACTTATTCACTTTCAAAGCCACCTTTTCAGAGGACACCCAGCGCTGACCTCTGCAAACGATGTAGTATTATAAAGGAAAGCAGGCCCCATGTGAATACTGAGCAGAGTCTCGCAATGCTTACAGATCACACAACTGCTTTTAAATAATCGCACAAAGCGGTAATTGCGTGCCTGCAAGATGACTGAATGACATAAATGATGACAGCATTACTGGGTCATAAAAATTAAAAAATAAAAGCAACAATAACTGGACCAGTGCAAGAAATCACGCAGCCAGCTAATAGTGCCTGTTTGGTCCTATATGTGTAATCAGTTCCTTGGTGTTTTAATGATGTAATTTAAATTGCATTCTTTCACACCGCGATTATTTTCCGTAAAGAAGACCGCACTGCAAAAAAAAAAATATATATATATATATATATTGTGTGCCATAAAGAATTAGATTTTCTTACTTCCCATTTTAAGCTCTGTTAGTTAATAGAGTAAGTGTAATTTAAACAACCATCATTTAGCATCATTGTGGTAACTTGTTGGCCCTGGTGCAGATTTTAAAGCGCGAGTTAACGAGCCATATTTATGACTGATTTTTCTGCTCTTCTGCTGCATGTAGGCCGGCATTTTAAGCAGCCTGGTTCTCTGGCACATTTTGCCATTAACATGACGCGCGGTGGACGGCGGAGACGCGAACGTGTTAGGACCTGGCTGACACCTGCCGGACTCACGGAATGCACCAACCCTAGATAATGGTGGGAGGGGGCACATCTGAGTGAGGTCAAGCCATCATAATGCTCAGCAGGGAAGATATTTCTCCAAATGGATTTTGTTTTTTTGTTTTTTTCCAGTGGTAAACCAGTTAAAGCAGTGTTTCTAAACCCAGTCCTTGGGGACTCTAGACCATCCACATTTTTGTTCTCTCCCAGCTCCTAATGCACCACTACATGATATTCAGCGTTCTTGATCGCTTGGTTTGTTCTTGATTGTTTGATTCTCGTGTGCTGGGAGCTTGGAGGGGGCAATCTATCTGATGCCTGAGAACTGGGTTGAGTTAAGGCGCTGTACCCATTTCAGCCAATTATTTCAAATTTATTTCAAACCTTCGATAACACTTTACATTTGCTGCACCTTCATAATGCCTTTATAATGCATTTGTAGAACATTCAATGCACCTTCATAAGCCATTCATAGAACGTTCATAAGAAGCGTGTAAGTATACCCAAACACGTAACACACCATTACAGTTTTAATATACATCAATAACACAAATTGTACTATAATAACAAACATTATAGTAATATAATCATATGTTTGCCATTGATGTATATTAAAGCTGTTAAGGTATGTTAGGATGCTAATGTATACTTACACGCTGCTTATGACTATGAATGCGTTATGAAGGTGCAATGAAGTTCTATGAATGCATTATAAAGGCAATATGAAGGTTGGTAAAGCATTACCAAACATTCAAACTCATAGCTGCTCATCTCCATCTTTACACGACATGCCACTGCTGCCATTTATTTACCTACCGATAGCTGTGACGGCCTTTCCTGCATCTCGTTTTATTTTATTTTATTTTATTTATTTCTTTTATTTTTGGTGAAATAAGCATACAATTCATCAACAAGTAATCTATATTTCCTGGGATCAGAAGGTGATGAACACACAACAATCAAGTCAGTGGAAGAGTGATGATGTGATACGTATTGATCGCCATTGGTAATTACATTGGAATTTATTAGCGGGGGGGGGGGGGGCTGCAGAAGTTGTTGATCGTATTTAATTTCACGTTGTAACTCAAGCTTCATGAGCGGACGAGGTCAGTTCACTTGGAGCTACATCATTCCTGTGACGCTTCTGGCGAGTCGCCTCTCCCAATCTGAGATTTTTTTTTTAATCTCTAAATTAAAGCCCTCGCGTTCTTGTCAGTTAATTTTCGGCTTAAGTGATTAGCGTTCTGTAGCCAAGCAGTGTTTGTGTCGGCTGCGTAAAGATAATTAAGCCAAAAACTGTCAATCGAAACATTTAATAATTAAGAAATAAGAAGTATCATATTTTTCCCTTAAATTTTTTTGTAATAAATAATTCAAATAACTGTATATTTACAGCATAGAACAATTATTTCACTTTGTTATACGAGGTCCTCGTACTGCCCTTAAATATTGTGGAACATACAAAATTAGGTTGTTAATATGTTGCTCTTAACCAAATTTATTGGGTAAGTTTTGGAATGACCTTTTACCAGTGATAATCATACCTTGTTTTTCAAAAAAATGTGTTAAGCGTTATAAGATAGGAAATGTGTCAATTCATGTAAAAAGTATTTTTTCTTATGAATTTTCCATCTCATCTTCCGTCTTCCCATTTCATATGTTGCGATATCTAGGTAAAAATTGTCCTGCCTTCAAACTGTCATGCAGTAACTTGGGAAGTTTATGAGCACAAACAAATGTGTAAAATGTGGAAGCTTGTATTTTCTAGGATTTTTTTTTGTAGACCATGGGAAAACAAAGGTTATCTGTAGAAAAGACTAATAAAATACACACAATTTCATTATTAAAGGATCTTCCCCAAACACCCGGTGTTTTATATATGATATCTGCACTAGAGGTCTCATTTTGTGCAGCAGCACAGAAAACCATATCGTATTGGTTAGATATTAAAGTCAAACTTAATACTCTGAAAGACACAGTATGAGGAGCTCAGCGATTTACCACTTGGCTGCTTGTTGTCCCTGTGACTCTCTCACACTGACGTCCTGCTGAAAGTCTCTACATCCACCCAAAATATTTGCGAAGGCGTACGACGCTGAGGAATTCAGTGTCGCATCCAGGTCCGCAAGGATAAATATGAATTTTAACTATTAGGTGTATGGATACCTGTAGCATACAATAACTGCTAGCTAACTTATGCTAAGTAGCGAGTAGCAAATATGTATGCTGCCTGTTTTGCAAAGCATTAAATAAAAAATATACAGATTCTGATTGCATTTATTCCATTGATATTTATCCAGCTACCGAGCAAGATTTCTCAGTTACCTAGGTTAACTTAAGCTGGAAGTCATGATTGTCCGATAGGAGCTTAAGTAAGGAGCATTCCTACAGGACAATTATGGCTACTAGCTTGAGTTAACTGAGAAATCTTGCTTTGTGGAATACTCCGAGGTTCAAGAGCAGGGTAACCCCAGATGGGCCGCCTACACCCGATACATACATTTTGTTAGCACTAGCTAATTTTGTACAACAACTTGGGGAATGCTTGCAAATTTCACTCATAGGAGTTTTACTTACACAGGAAGATAAAAGAGATTGGTTGCTCGGACCCACCTCCTCCGCAATCTGATTGGTTATCTCTCTGAACCAATCAATTTTCTGTCTGCCCTCGGAACATTTTCGCATGAGTAAAATTCCCATCAGTGCAAATTTCACACAAGTAGAGAGGGCAAAATCTTGAACCCTAGTCCCCGAGATGCAGGGCAACAGGACTAATCGCTCTGCCACCTGTCTTGGATTTTAACAAACAAACAATTAGTGCCGTAGTAACACAGTATCAAGACGTTAAATGGAAATGCACATTATTTGCGACCTTGGCCAGGAAACAAAAGCATTTAAAATAAGTCTTGCAAAAACACCACCTGAGATACTCAGGCCGTGTCACATGGAGCGATAGGAGTCAGCCCAGTGGCTGTCAGAGCATGGCGTCTCATGACATTTTTACCCAGAGGCACAGAGACACGGCCGGAGCGCAGTCTGGTTGAGCCTCTTTGGCGGTCTTCTCTCAGCGGTCCTCACAAAGAGGTGACATCACATCAAAGTCTGTCTTTAATCGGCACTCTAAAAGATGTCATCTCAACGTGGGGGTTAAATATAGACTTATTTAAACAGCAGGAAATTTTCTTACATTTCTTATTGCTGCCTTTGGCCGGAAAATGTAATAAAAATACAAGAATAGAAGTCATCATAAAGAAAGAACTATGTGTGGACTGTGTATAAATACGTGAAACATTTTTATTCAGATTTTATTTTCGTTTAATGTCTTGTCTTCTGCATACTTTTAAAAAATATTTAAATCTTACACTATATCTGTTTATGTTATAGTTCAGTTCTCAGGTCAGAATGCTTTCTTAATGTTTTATTGGTAACATTTCTGTTCATCTATTTTGAGCAAGTGACTGAACCAATTTTTGCCAAGACCTTTCCACATATTACAGAAATTTAGGGAACACTGTTTGCTACCGCAAGATACTAAAGAATATTACTGCATTCATTCAGAGTAAGACCACAAATACTGTGAATGAATTCATAACACAGTGGTCCAGCAGTTTAGAATGAGATATTTAATAGCTGGACATACTTGCCTTTTTTTCATATTCTGCACATTTTGCTGTGCGACTCATAAGTGTGTTTTGTGATATTTATACTTGTATTTTGCACTGGATATGGCTGCCAGCCCATTGTCCAAGAACTGATAGTAGATCTTTTCAAGTATATGTCTCTGCAGGCTGGATTACTGGCCAAACTGAAAGGCATGTGGGTGTGTCAGATGGTTTGTGGGAGTGTCAGATGGTTTGCGGGTGTGTCAGATGGTTTGCGGGTGTGTCAGATGGTCTGCGGGTGTATCAGATGGTTTACGGGTGTGTCAGATGGTTTGTGGGTGTGTCAGATGGTTTGTGGGAGTGTCAGATGGTTTGTGGGCTTTTCAAAAGGTTTGTGGGTGTGTCAGAAGATTTGTGGGTGTGTTTAAAGGTATGTGGGTGCGTCAGAAGATTTTTGGGGGTGTCAGAAGGTTTGTGGGCCTGTCAAAACTGTATTGGTGTGTAAAAAGGTTTGTAGGTTTGTGGGTGTGTCAGAAGGTTTGTGGGTGTGTCAGAAGGTTTGTGGGTGTGGCAAAAGGTTTGTGGGATGTCAAAAGGTTTGTGGGTGTGTCAGAAGGTTTGTGGGTGTGTTAGAAGGTTTGTGGGCTTGTCAAAAGGTTTGTGGGAGTGTCAGAAGGTTTGTGGGTGTGTAAAAAGGTTTGTGGGCTTGTCAAAAGGTATGTGGGTGCGTCAAAAGGTTTGCGGGAGTGTCAAAAGGTTTGTGGGCTTGTCAAAAGGTTTGTGGGAGTGTCAAAAGGTTTGTGGGAGTGTCAAAAGGTTTGTGGGAGTGTCAAATGGTCTATGGGCATATTGACAGGTTTGTGGGCGTGTCAAATGTTTGTAGGCATGTCAAAAGGGTGCATCTCAAAAGGTTTGTGGGCGTATCGACAGGAATAGAGTGTGGTGAAGTGGGTGGAACCACGCACATTCATTTCTTTTGCACTTTCTGGAAGTATGGTGGTAAATGTAAACAAGCATAGCACATGTCTTATGCTATATGAACAAATATGAAACAGGCATTTCATTACAAATATCTGTTCATTCTAGTCATTGCCTGATCTATATGTCAGGTGAATGTCTGGTCTCGTTCTGAAATAACATTTATTGACAGCATTTTCAGCCATGCCTGACTTTTTTCACGCATCACCTTTTGACACGCCTACTTTTCAATACACCCACTAATCCGTCCTGCAGAGACACACATCTTATTTGGGAAAGGTACTGTATGCAAAAGGCATAGGAACAAAGTTGGTTCAGCAGTGTGCTGGTCCTTCATCAGATGATTAGCTGGCTTGGTTGCTGTTGCTCAGCTCCTGCTAGTGATACTAGGGGGAGATTCCTTCAGATCAGTCTGCACTGTCAGAAGAAAAGTGCCAGTTTGTACCTTTGAGGGTACAATTACTTGTCACTGGGGCTGTACCTTCAAGGGTTTGCCAACTGTGCCCTAGTTGTAGGTAAATGTACTATAATGTACAGAAAATGTACAGAAATTGACTCTGGGAAACATTTTTGTGCCATTGGGGGTACATTAATCTTGTTTGTCTTTTATTCTGACAGATTTTATAACGTTCCACTGATTGGCATGCAATCGAAGTACAGACTTCTATTGTCTTGAATTGCATAAATTCTAGTGATTGAGATAAATGTAACTTTAACAATTGCTTTTTAGTCAACATTTACTTGTGTCACATGGACAATGTATAGGAAACTCAAGTGCCCTGTTAGGAGGCTGGAAACTAATTTTATTTTTATAGAGGAGGAGGATCCAAGCAACTAGAAGAGGTGGGACCGGCCAATCAGATGTCTTAGTCCCGCCTCCTATAGCTGCCTAGGCCCACCTCCTCTACAATCGGATTGGTTATTTCTCTGTACCAATCATTTTTCCTTCTGGCCTCAGAACATTATTGTGTAAGTAGAACTCCCACAAGCGAGAAGCTCAACATCTTCTGATTTTAAACATCTGTGAACAATCAAATAGATTTCCCATCTTATAGATTATCCTGCGCAGTTATACCTAAATGTAAATCACAGTATAATGCACATACATGGTCATACGTGAGCTATTTTCTTCCTTTGAACTTGAAAGGAAGTTTTTTGTTCTCCATTTGCACAACAGTCCTGTTCGTACTGAAGTCTGCCATCATTACTAGACCTGCGTTAAAGTATAATCTCTCTCTCTCTCTCTCTCTCTCTCTCTCTCTCTCACACACACACACAACCACACACACACACACACACACACTATTTCAAAAGCAGAATTAATTTGGAGATGCCCTATTATAAAAGATGCATAATATTTGAAGCCCCTGGAGGCTGTGTCTACAATCACAACAGTAATTTCAGTTATTTCGCATTTCTGCAAACTACTTTGCTTCTGGCTATAAAACAACAATTACATGACTGCGTATTTTGATTGCATTAATCTGGAGGATAATTGTTTTTTTTTTTTAAACTATTTATTTCCATTACATTTATTCGAAGAAGTGTTCTTTACACAAACCTTTTTAGGTTTTTGCAGGCAGATTGGCCCATTTCCATCCCACTATAGGAAAAGAAACAATGCTTTTATAGTTGTGTATTTATATCTTTAGCACAGTTTCCAAGGTAACGGAAGGCACCTATAATACCTTTATCTAAAATTATTTCTGAACTGAAACTGAATGAAATTCCCTCTTTTGACTTTGAAATGTGTATGAGCACCTGTGGCATGTGTAAAATGTGACTTTTTAGGGCAGTCAGGGTTCTTACACACTTTTATGTACTTATATGTACACTTTTTAACAAACTCTACAATCCTCCTAATGACATTTTGGCGCAGAAGGTTATATATGAACTATAGTTTTGCAGTTCTAATGAATATGATCTTACAAGTATAAACCAGGTCTTTAAAAAGACTTTGGAACTAGAATGATTATTTTAGATTTAATACCTTTAGGGTGGTACTCCAGCCTTATACTGGATAAGATGTACGTTAAATTAACAAATTTATGTCTATTGTGGCCAAATTAACTTGTAAATTGCTTGTTATATTGATTTAGTCGAATTTTAATATTTATATTAAGGAAAGATGTAATGCTAGTATTGCCTGCCTTGAACTTGTGTAAGATTTTGCCTCGAATAAGTATGTCTTTCAGTGAGAGTTTTTGAGTGTTTGAAGAGTATCAATACACTGCGGATACCAATTTCATTCTGAAACAACTTCTAACCTCCTGAGACAACACCCATTCATTTATGTCCATTGTGAGGAATGAAGGTAAACATAAGGAAACATATTTATTCCTGTTGTACACTAAAAAGAGCATGCTGTGAAATTAAAAAAAAATACATTTGAAAAAAATCTAAATTGTAAGATGTCTTATTTCCTCCAAAGACAAATAAACTAAAATTAAAGAACACTTTTTCCCTTGGGTCTCAGGAGGTTAAAGATATAATTTATCTTAAGAACTGGCAGAGATAATTATATGACAACCTGCTATTGACCAATGCAAAGTAAACGGAGAAAAACATATTTATATTCAAAATGGGGATTATAACTCTTAATAAGAAAGTTGACATGAGATGTCGCGTTGTAGGCGTGTTACTGGGAAGCAGGTGTGTGTGTCTATGGTTATATATATATATGAGTTTGCGTGTCTTTGTATATATATGCATGTGTCTCTGTGTCTCTGTGTTTATATGTGAGTGTTGCCACTCTCGTTCTTATTGCGGTTGAAGTCTCCCCCGCCTCGCAACCTCCACGCTCATTCGGGACGCAAAAGGGAAAACTAAATACAGGCTGAGTTCGCGTAGTCTTGCCGTGTCTCATCCAGCTTTGGGGAGGTAAGCTGCCCGGCCTTTTATTCGCTCCACTTGCAATCGTGCAACATGCACGGAGACGTTACGGAGATTTGCAGTTCACTATCCTCAAAAAAGGGAAAAAAGCACGCACTCCCACACAAGGTAGATGAATGCGGATCTATAAATACGCGCTGACTCTGGAGACTGACCTCGCTTAGTAACGCTGGGCGATCACACTGAAGTAAGCCTAACACTTCAGACGCCGATGAGCTGGACGACTGGCGCGCGCTTTATGTCAACTTTACACTCTATGGATAGCGTTGCATTGCTAAGTGTTTGGTCAAATATCAAGTAGCTCTTCAGTCTGTAGCCTGTAGATGAAACGGGAAAATATTTATAGACTGTGAAGATATTAAGATACAACTAAATGTTATTTTTAGTCTCAAACGTTTTCCCCTTATAAACCACATACCATATTCCTCATTTAAGAACTTTTTATTTATCTTTACTCATCTATCTATCTATCTATCTATCTATCTATCTATCTATCTATCTATCTATCTATCTATCTATCTATCTATGCAAGTATTTTGCAGTTGGCAATCTTTCTATTAACTGTAATGCAAACTCACGTGTGTGTGTAGAGGCATATATTTCTGGAGTATTGAATCATTGGACCTTGTGGGATGCAACTGTATGCAGTAAAATTCTTGGCTGGTTTATCAATTATTATGTAAATATGGAGCGTTTATATATTCCGCACGCTCTGGGATATCGATCCCACGGTCGTTCAGAAGCAAAGAGTTTAACATCAGATACCGTGCGGTTTCATGCGTGATGTGATTATTCCCGGCATTTTGATTAGTTCGTCTTTCCTTACCGCTGTTACATCTAGTTGTTTAATTTTGCTTTGTTTCTGTGGTAACTAGCCCTCTATTATAATTGTAAGATCGTAAAATTAATATTAAAAAATCGACCCGTCTATCCATTTATATCCATTTATCTAGTACAGAGTCTTAAGAACTTGGTTCCTTGCCAAGAAGCAGACGGTACGTGACAGGGTGACACCTTGGATGGGAGGCCAGTTCATCACAGCATTTAATGTGATTTAAAATGTACAAATTTCTGCGTTACAGTGAGCAACCGCTCCGTGCGGCTCTCAAAAGTATAAGGTCACCCAGAGGTTTATGTTGCCTGAAGCTGTACATTTTGTATTCAGCTCTGAGTATAACTGAGTAGCCTGATAGGACAGGAGCTGCTTTGTATGTTGGTCACATACGTTAAAGGAAAAAGGTAAAAATTCTGCTATTGGCCCGTTTGTATCCTCTAGGCCAAGGGAAAATCAAGGCAACACAAGTAGATTGTGTAACATACTACAGCAGGCCTTGCCATGGAGCTTATGTGAGATTTAGAGGTTAACTGTCAGTTTGTTTTCTTGTGAAGAGGTTGTTGTCTCTTTGAAGGCTGCCGCGATGGCCTTTTCGAAGTCACTGTTTCAGTGCCAGTGAATAATTGCGCATATTCGGAAATCCATTCACCCATTAATGAATTAGACAACAAAGCAGTGTTTTTTTTTTTTGCGATGAAGCGAAGAAAAAAATCGCTCGCATGCACATTATTTCCCCTTGATTTTGTTTGAGAATTTAAAAAGTTTGTCAAAAACAAAATGTCATGCCTAAACGCTTGTATTAATTTAGAACTAAAATAATCTGCCACTGAGACATTGTCTCTCGTGTTTTTGAGAGCCCCTTAGCTCTTCCTGCTGCCGTCTTCCTTTTTTTATGTCAGTCTGTACCGTTTGTCTTTTTTCTCTCCTTCTCTGTGCCAGGCTACTAGTCTGCCCTGTCCATTCTTGCCCTCTGAGGTACATAACAGATTGTACTGATCTACGGCAATGAATGTGACTCACACTTATCGGTTCACCTTGTAAGTATGTCGCTGTTGTCGTCTTGCTGTCAACAAATTCTAAACATACTTAGCAGTAACTGAATTTTGCATGTGCTTCATAGCAATGCGTCTTAATTGGCATCCTCTTCCTATTTGCAAAGCTATTTCTGGATCTCGTAAGTATCTTCAGATGTCTTCTTGCCATGTGACTCCTGGCTTTTTTTTCTAGGTTTCATTAATAGAAAATGACCAAAGAGCACAACTAGTCAGGTCCTGACCAGAAACCATGCAGAGTCACCTCATGAGTTTGACTCGGTGTGTTGACAAATGTTTGGAATCAAACATGGAAAGGGCTGTAGACTATTTTTATTTCCGCTACACAGTGTTATGTTACACCTCTTCGACTGCACCAGTGTCACATTAAATGTGGTAAATAAAACATTCATCCCTGGGTACCTCCCCCAATCACATCTGGTTGCAGGTTAATACCTTTTGGGACATACAGGGGGACAGAGCTGTCATGTGACTCTGCAGACAGTTGCCTGGCCCAAACCAATATTATGCCATGGTGGGGCTGTCATAGGTAGCATTTGGAATAAATTGGGGCAAAAAACAAGCACCCCTTTGTGACTGAGAGGTTGCTAGATCCCATTAAACTTATAATAGATTTGATAATGGAAATTTCCCTCACCCTAATTCCATTGACTCAGAGGGCATAAATGTGAAATATGCCGGTGTTAAACTCTTTGAACGGGAAACAGGTTAAGTTGTCGAGGAGATAAGAAACAAATAGCCCCTTGTCCCTGTAGGGCATCGTCAAATGCAGCATTCCTTTGAAGGACACCGCTCTTCAAATATCTAAATCATACTGTTTGTGCAGGCCCTTGTTTGATCATACACAAGGCAAATTTATACCCAAAATAGATCACATCTTAAGTAGGTTCCTGGACACTGTCTAAGATCATCATTAAAACTCGACTCCCACTATACACAATGATTGTTTATTTTTTAAAATGCTGATATCCTTCCTTTAGAATAAATTCTGTGGATGCATCCTCCTTCATTCATGATTGCTAATAACTGGGTAGGAACATTATGTGTGTATATTATCTTCGGTTCTATAAACTATTTCTCTTTTTTTAATCAATTAAAAAATGTGCTGGTGGTTTTGCTATGTTACTCATGCTAGGGTGACAGTCTTTTTCAAGCTGTTTTGATGACGGCATATTAAAGCGGAGCTTAAACTTTTAAGCGATTAATGCGTTCTCGTGCATCACAAAGCAATTTCTTAACATGGAAGTTCATTAATGCAATTTTAACTTAAGTTTCATAACTTGTGCATTGATTGTTCATGCTTTCAAGATAAGATAATTTTTTCTATTAGGGCTCTGAAGATTTTTTGGCGGCATATAGAATGCAAATATTTGTCAGTTTAGTCATGTAATTTTGCCTTGGGAGATTTAAAAGATGAATCGTGCATTGTAATATTTTTAAACTGTTGCTTGTTCATTGGTATCCTAGTTTTTATCTATAATGCAATGTAAATGTATTATTTAAAACTATAAAGTATTACATCAGTCACGATTTGTCTGCTCTGTAATGTAATATCTACATGCTGTTTATGTGTAGTAGTAAGATAAAAATTGTAGGCTTTTGGTCAGGTGGTTGTTAGTGCAGCTGATGCAGTTGTGAAGTCCTTCCCAGATGCTGTACTGTCCAGCGTGATGGCCCACATTTTTAAAGGGTTGCGTTTGAATCTAGGTGAATGCAAATCCCCTGCATAGCTTATATTTAGCTGCCCCCCCCCCCCAACCCGGCCTAGCAGGCTTTAAGTTGGGTGCTCCGATTGTTTTGATTCACTGAGGCAATCCTCTCCTGAAAAGATATTTTTAGAGAGGTATTGTTAGGCCCTTAAAACTAAACTGCCTACTTCACCACACAACAATGGCACCCAGGCCCCCATTGTTTGTGGATTTCAATCTGAATCAGAGGCAATCACCTCGCCATTCGCTCGCAGCTACAAAATGAACTTCCCCTGCGGTCGGCATCTTTCTCAGGCAAATCACCCCGACGACGCACAGTAGGCGACGGACCGGGGATGCCGCCCCAAAAAGGACAATTAAATAAACGTTTAATTTTGCGGGTGTGAGTCTTACTTGTTGACTTGCGTCTGTTATTGGAGTTGTTCAGACACGTTTGGGGGTGGCGGAGGTGGCGGAGCTGTTCCTGAAATGTTGCCAGTTCTGCGCATTTGGTATAAATGAGCCGACACTAATGAAAGCCCTGCGCAATATCTAGGAACTTCTTTAATGAGGAACAATAGCTGGCGTCTCAAAGCTCTTGCTCTCACAATGAGGTAGAATGGCATTGAGACGAGGCCCTTCTTGGTGCATTACGCTGCGACGAATGGCACTTTAAATCGTAAATCAGCGGCCCTCCAAGACCTCCGGGGCCTCTTTTAAGGACAAATAACTTCTGCGTGTTTACTCTCCGCGAATCCCACTAACAAACGTGTGTGTGTCTCGATCTACGGCAATGTTTTCGTTCAGAGGAAAGTCAGCGGTCAGGGCATCCAGGAAACATGTAGGAAGATCAGAAACTCCCCCCTACGTTATTTACACCTTTGTGGCTAGGTTTCTGATCCCCCCCACCCCCACCCCCCCTTTGAAAAAGTCATCGGCCAGGAGATGCACCTTGGCGGTAAATACTTTGCATTCCTGTACCTTCCGTCTTAGGAGTAAGTAGCTTTGTGCAAGTGGCAGAGCTTTCCTCTGCTAAGGGAAAGCCAGAACTTCTGACGGATCCACCTACCGCTAAGTACTTTGTCACCTCAGAGGCGACGTTTCACTCCTGCATCTTCGTATGCCATGTGTTGGTCCCCATTTACATAGATTACATCAGCCTATTGCTGTTGCATTGCTGAGACACGTTCTAGAAACCATATGCAAAAAAACGAGGGAAATCAATCAGTAAGTAAGAGTTTAATTAATTTTTTTTTGCAATTAATGACTCAGTAAGCATTAGAAAACATGTACATAGATCTCCTATCAACTATATTAATTAAAGCTTCAAATTCCTCAGTCAGTACCCCCAGGGTAGAAACCACGGAAATAACAACATTATTTAGGCATGTCATATATATTTTTTCTTAGTAAATCTATGAAACAGTTTATTTACACCCCTCCCCCACAGAATTTTTTTAACGTGCACTAGCACAAGTTACGTGAGTGCAGGGTGACAGGTCTGGGGCACCCGTTGGGAATATGCAATCAATCATGAAAAAACGCACAAGGATATTGAGCAGAAGCGCTGAGCTGGCTTCCCCAGTAGAATGTGTTCATGTGTAACATCCCGCCGGCTAAGTGATACCAAAATGGCTCCTAGCCCTTGAAATACTAGCGTGATTAGCTGGAGGAATTGGCTGTTTGTGTCAATCACTCTCCCACACCGGCTCGTGCTTCACTTCCCGAGGTGCGCGCGGGGAGACGGCAGCACTCGGCTATCGGAGGCGACGGAGGCAGCAGTTGCCCGGATTTTTCCCCCCTCGTGCTGGTGATTAAATACTTCTTGTGTCTTTTGCCGCTGCTATAATCCGTGTAGCAGAGAAAGAGGTTGCGGGAGAATAATGGTGAATGAAGCTCTGAATCATTCCAGCTGGCTGCACCTCAAATAGCACTGTGTAGAGAATGGGATTGGACTCCCTCGTTCAGTCACTAGAGCAGCAGCATTTTAAGGAGTTTCTCCCAGAAATTGTTCCAGAACGAGGGGCTTCTGTTCTGCCTCTTCCCCCAGCAGGAGTCCCATTTCAGCTGGAGGTAAGTGAGCGTGCTGCTTCCCATCCTCTGACTCCGGGGCTACGGGCAGGAAATACTGATGCATATTCGCGAGTTCGCGAGCGTCTGCGCGTGCAAGCCTCGCGGCGGGTTTTAAGGCGCCGCCGCGAGCATCTCCGCCTTGTTGTTTCTGTAACTCTACAGACGAGAAGACGGGCAGTCCTGTATCTATCTGTGGGGAGCAACAAACGCTGCTGCCGATCAAAGATAGGGGCATCCGGAGAGCGTTTTATATTTTGCTCATTGAACCTACATTGCAATGCATTGACAATGCATGTAACCTTTACACAATACGTGTTATGTGAATTATGTCAATAAACGTAATTAATATGAAAATCCTTATAGAAAGCATATATATTATGAAGAAATATGTGCCGTTGTAGCGCTGTATTTAATGCAAATTACGGGAATTAATTGTTATTACTGTGGATAAATATTTATAGTAGATGTAAACATAGGCAAGTTAACCTTGGTTTATTAGATGAAAGGTAATCTAACTATCTTGCTAGACGGACATCTGGAGTAGTATGTGATGTAAACTTTAAAGTCATTCCTGATGAAATTCGTAAACGGCTGTGTGTAATGAGTCTTTCAGGACGCTGCAAGTGTTAGATTTAAGAATTACTCACTTATAAATAGTGATGCAGGGGAAAAAACAATCTGCGATTGTTTTATTTAGAGTTGTTTGAGAGATTGTGATGTCTTCGTTTTTTTTGTTTTTGTGTGACACAATTTGTGATAACGTAAGTACTATGCTGTTTGATAGACGTGCTGTATTATGTAAAATATAGTAATATAAAAATACTAAAGTTGTATATTCTTGGAACAAGTTGGCGATATCTGCCCTCTGGTGGTGAAACCCAATTTGCATGTAAATAGAGGCTTTTCAGAACCTCTCACACCATGAGACATCCGGTTAGTGGACATCGCTCATCTGCCACCTAGATAAGTCATAGAGCGTGTTTCCCAGCTAATATGACACTGCAGAAAAACAGAGGTATATCTTCCCTAAGTCTCGGCCAAGTCCTGGGACACGTTCCATAAATCATACAGAGCCATGGCATGTGCGAGTGCTTGGTTTTTGTCCAGATTTACTTCCCACTTTGCGAGAGAGGGATAAAATAAGAGACCAAAGGCCTTTTATTTTTGGGACTGTATGGAGCTCCTCTGTGTATTGAAGTGGTTCTTTGAAAGAGGTGTCATTACTTGTGAAAGAGGGGTTAAAGAGGACGGCTGTCGTGTCTATCCCAGTGAGCGAGGTGCCTGAATGAGATCTTCCTCCGGATAAAAACACCAGTCGGTGCTCAATGTGTGCGCGCCGAGCTGCTAATCTTCAACTGCGTGCTGCACAAGTTCCTGTTTAGGTCGTTAAAGGAACCGAGAACCACCAGTGAGTCGCTGTCATAAGTCTGACCGCCTTTGTCAGAATAAAGATAACAGAGACACTGCTGAAAAACTCAAGTGGACTGCAGGTGGAGTTTTATCAAAATAATGAGAATTATCCTGTGGTTGAATGGTCTTCTCTCTTAGCGGTTCATTTGTGATGAGGGGCGAGACTTTAAGATTACTAAAGCCTGTCAAGCCTTTTAATAAAAAGATAAATATTGGGAAATCTTTTTGCTGCTTCTCGCTACGTTCGTATGTGTTTAGATCGAGATACAGGTTGCTGTCGTGAACGTCCCCCGTCGCCGGCTGAAGTCGTCGTCACGTGGCATCCGCACGGGGGCCACTCGGGGGAAGCTGTGGCCACAGCTGGCAAGTGGCGGAGGAAATGCCCTTGGGGTTGGAGGGCTCTTTCTGGTCCTCGGGATTAACCTCTCCTCAGACGGGGCCCTCCAGACCCCCCTCCGATACACACGGCGACCGTGGCTCAGGGGTGGCTGTTGATTCGACAGCCTCACATTCAGAAAGGCGGCAAGGGGGGGGGGGGGGGGCTCCCCGCGTTCCAAACACCCCCTCTCCCCCCCCTGTCCCCCCCCCCCCCCCCCCCCCCCCCCCCCCCCCCCCCCCCCCCACCCCCCCCC
>JAABNY020000050.1:709880-722488 GCA_015164015.2 Brevimyrus niger
CCCTCTGTGAGACTCACACGCCCGTGCTCTCTCTCTCTCTCTCTCTCTCCTGCCCTCCCTCCCTCTCTCTCTCTCTCTCTCTCTCTCCCTCCCTCTTCCTACAGATAACACAGAGGAAATTGCACCAGGCCTCGGCTGCCTACGTCGTCCGTCCCCATTCAAGAAAAAGGTGCGACCAACCGGTGAATCGCCCTCCCGCCAGCGTCTGCCGAAAGCGGGCCGCTCTCCCTGCCGCCCCTGAACGTCGATCCTCCATGCACTGCAATGGTTACATGAAAACCCTCTGAATGCCACACAGCCCTGCGACGTCGCCACCGTGGAACACGTGACCCGTGAAAGAGCGCACACATACGCAAAGCGAAACCAACGGGCCCGGCTCGCCGCTTCGGCATGAGTTTCCTCACCAAGATGCGCCGCAACCTGAGGCGTCTGGTAATCCTGCTCGCCACTTTCTGTATGGTGAGCATCATCGTGTCGGCCTATTATCTGTACAGCGGCAACAACCAAGAGCTGGAGATCTCCGACCGGGCGGCTGGCATGGATTGTGGGGACCTCAAGTTTCTGCCTTATAGACTCCTGGAGTTGAAGACGGCGAAGCCTATCGACACGTCTAGGAAGGAGCCCGTAGTTCTGGTCTTTGTCGAGAGTCAGTACTCCCAGCTGGGGCAGGATATTATAGCCATTCTGGAGTCCAGCCAGTTTCGATATCACTCGGAGATCGCGCCGGGAAAAGGCGACATTCCACCCCTTACCAACAAGGGTAAAGGACGGTACGCTCTCATCATCTACGAGAACATGATGAAGTACGTCAACATGGACCTGTGGAACAGGGACCTTCTGGACAAGTACTGTGTGGAGTATAGTGTGGGAATTATTGGCTTTCACAAGGCGAATGAAAACAGTCCGCCGGTTGTAAAGCTCAAGGGCTTCCCCCTGTACCTTCACACCAACCTTGGCCTTAAGGATTGCTGTGTCAACCCCCGCTCACCTTTGCTCCACATCACCAAAGCAGAAGCAGATAGAGGTCCGCTCCCTGGGGAAGACTGGACGGTGTTCCAGTCCAATCACTCCACGTATGAACCCGTGCTTCTGGCCAAGTCCAGGCAACTGGACGGTAGTAACGGACCGGCCCTCTCCGGCCAATCGCTGCACATCACGGTCATCCAGGACCTGGGCCTTCACGACGGCATCCAGCGAGTCATGTTTGGCCATAGCCTCAGCTATTGGCTGCACCGGCTCATCTTCGTTGACGCCGTCTCCTTCCTCTCGGGAAAGAAGCTGTCTCTCTCCCTGGAAAGGTACATTTTGGTGGACATCGATGACATATTTGTCGGGAAAGAAGGCACCAGGATGAACGTCAATGACGTTAAGGTAAGGGAAGAGAAACCTGTCGAGATATCATCAGCCTCTTCTTGCCAGGCCAAGGGCCCCATTAAGAGGGATAAAAGCCTCGATGGCTTTCATTCACACTTTCTCACGTTCCGGCACTCAGTCACTATAGAGGCAGTGTAAGGCCTCTACTTGGCCTATTGTCTTGTGACTTCATGACTTACTGAGGGCTTTTCAGGCCAATGGCTGGACGTGTGACAACAGCATAAAGCCATCAAGTTATGCAAAGTGATTCGGTAGCTCTGGCTGAGAAATCTCAGAAGCAGTTGCTATTCTCTCAAAGTTATTACGCTCCAGGGTACCTTTAGAATGGGTTGAGCAGTTCAGTGTTAGTGCTGACAGTGTCCTGTTTTCATACAGCATGGGTGGAAGTGTTGGTAGATTAATACCAAAACGTTGCTGAGAATAAAGTGCCGTTGGTGGTTTACCACAATAACTCAGCAGTTTAGTTGTTTTTGACTACTGGCTTAGCAGAAGTTTTGCATCCGAAGTAATATTGCAGTACTTACGATATTATACATCACTTGAGTAATATTAGTATGTATTGGGTTGAATTCTGTGCTGGAAAGAATTATGATTCTGCAATGTATAAGGGAAAAGATTAAATTTAAGTCTTTAAAAATGTTCATAAATTTATTTGAGATCTGAAATGGAACAGGATATATCAATAATATAACCGAAGCTGGCTCAATCCATTATTTCAATTGCTTTCATCAGAATGAAAGTTGCGAGATGTAACCTTCAGCATGATAAATATGTTCCTCCTAAACCATGTGGCCACAAGCTTGCAAGTGCTGCAGTGTATATGTCTGACTTTACAAGGCTGATTAGTAAAGAGCATGTTGTAGATTGTTAGATCAGGCATGTGAATTAGTGGGAAACATAATTGGAATACTAAACTATGTCTATACCTGACCAGGAATAACTTAGACTGAGTAGCAGATGCAATAGTAAAAAAAAAAAAAAAAAACAGTGATGAATTATTTTACCAGGCTAATTCTGCAAATTAATTTCTGAACTATTCATTTGAGATATATTAAAAGGTTATCCGCATACATTTTTTTTTTTTTTTTTATGGATTTGCCCTGAGCAGCTAATTTAAAGGATGGATATGAATTGCCTTTTGCAACAGTTTTGTCCGGGCCAAAGCGATCACAGAGGAATCAGGCCATGTGACGGGGCAGCTAAAATGTCAGCATCAAACTCCTAGAGGGATGGCGAAAGCAAATCAAATTAGACCCTGGAAATTGTCTTTTGATCCCGTGTCCATTGTGATGTTTGCATATCCCGGCTCCTCGGCTTCCAGAGAACCATCTGCTGGTGGCCCTCGCCCGTTCCGGTCCGGGAACAGGTGGATGGCCGAGATGTGGAGAGAGTCGGCCCCTGTTTTTGTTCCGTGGCCTGTCCTGTCTGTAACTAAGCCACTGGAACTGGATGAAAGGAAGTAGCTAATCAATGAAGCGCCACGTTTGATTTGACTGGGGAAGAGTTACGGGTTCCAAGGAAAAAAAGAGAGGGAAACGAAAAAGAATTGGGGCAGTCAGAATTCACCCCTGGAGTTGTCATTATTTCATGAACGTGTCTGTAAGGAGGCGTAACTGGCCACAGTGTATTTCTTTTTTTTTTTTTTTTTTACAGTTTTCTTAATCCCTTAATTGTAAGATGCGGGAATAAGCATTAGACGGATTTGACATTTGACCGTTCCGTGAAACCGTACTCGAGTGGAAACTTGTAGCACTTAATTTGCTTTTCCTGTGCAGATGTTGGACAGCTGGATGGCCCTCTTAGACAGCCCTGTGTCAGACATCTCCCGGCAGCTGTGCTCTCTTCCTACTTTTAGCTGTGCACTGCTTTACAGCTGTAACGCATCTATATACACATAGTCTTGTATAGGATAACAACATGGTATAAAAAATGAATAAAGATGTATAAAATGTAATTGTAAATATACAATCCAACAACAGAATTGTGTGATGCACCTGCTGAGTGGCACCATTTGATTATCAACCATGTGTTTGCCATAAACCATAATTATCTCCTCTTTATGGTAAATGTCTCCACAATTGATTTAATATTGTTTTGCCATAGAGGGAAATTTATGGTTCTCGCTGCCTTGATTTATTTTTTTTCTTTCTGCCAAGTTTAGAAAGGTAGCTCAGGCTCGACTTGGTAACTGTTGCTGTGGAAATGAAAGAAAAATCAGTGCCGGTTGGCAATAATACTGAGAGGTTGTGGAAGCTGTCATTGGCTGTCACCGCGATGGCATGCAGCATAACAACAGAAATTTTTGATTTGGTCTGGAAGCGTCTGCAACTATAAAATACATTAATAAAGAGTGATGCCTAATATACTCCTGTGGGTATTCTAATATACCCCTGTGGGTATTCTAATATGTGGCTCATGCTTGGAGTTTAGAAACTAACAATATTTGACTCGTGTTTGGATCTTATGGTCTGGCGTAGAGGCTAGTCGGCTACGAGTGCGGGAATTTGGTCAACGGCAACAGCAATGAAGTTCAGTTCTCAAAAGGAAGGGACAGGTCATCAGATAGATGGGTAAATGTTGTGAATTCTAATTATTATTATTAATTTGCTTGTACCCGTAAAAATGTAGAGAATTGTTTCGTTAATCCATCGCTGGCTTCCTTGGAGGTTTCCCTGGCGCCCCCAGAGGGTTAAACCTGTACAATTGAATTTTAATTAATTAATGCCATCACTATTAAATAATTCTCAATGTCATAACAAACATCCCGGTCTTTTACAGGGATGCCGTGACCTCACTGGATAACGTATTGAAGTTTAGGCAAACCTTCGGTAGCAGCTTCTACGTTTTTTGCTTTTAACCATAAAATAAAAAGTGCAGACAGCAGTCGCTGCGGAGAAGTTCTCCATTAACTCCGTTTCCCATCAGAAGTTTGTGCAATCAAGATGTCCGATCAGTTACTGAAGCGAGATGAAATTTAATTTAGCAGATTAAGCTATCTGTGTAGAAACGCATGCATTTGCTAAGCACACTATTACAGCAAGCTGTGTGGCTGAAGTTTTTCTTTCCTGAGCGTAATATGATGTGATTTCTGGAGACTGAACCCAATACTGTCACATTCGGTTAATCACCGGTACTTGGCATGTAGCTAAAAGCAGGGCATCTCATCTCGAATGCTAACGCTAAGGGTGGCGTCAGGCTTCTGAAAGTCGCCAGCTACCCGGGAGCTACTGTCTTCCTGTCGTCTGAGAGCTGCGAGGAGCCGATTTGCATTCGGAGGCTCGGTACGAGACGCGTCCAGCCGGCCACACGAGACAGGGCTGTGTTCGGCGGCACGGGATCGCGGTCCGATTTGTCAGCGCGTGTCATCAGTCGGCGGGCCGACGCCACAGATTAAAATGTCACTCTCCGTGCACTGCTGACATCTCCTCCCAATATGGCACTGAGTAATGTCTCAAGTGTCTTGGGGCTTCTGACAAATTGCCTTCGAAGAATTTTTGACCGAGGTCCTGTGCGCATAAAATGTCTCATTGCCTTCAGGTACATTAATTTATTTATTTATTTCTCCCCTCCTTCCAGCCTTGATGAGTTTTCATCAGGGTCTCTCTGTTTTTTTTTTGGGGAGGGGGGGGGAAGAGTTCAGGCTGGACTGTGTTGCGAATGCACAGTTCCGAGGGGAAAGGCCAAACTTCGCTCTAATGCAGAGGCGTATCGATAAGACGGGCAAAGATGGCAGTCGCCTGGGGCTCCGACTTGGGAAGGGGCTCCTGAGGGCCAGACGATTTTTATATAGCACTTGTATTCCTTTTTTTTAATTTTTTTTTTTAATTTTACGAATAGGAAAGTCAAGGACTTGTTTATGGTATTGTCCTTGTTGATGTTATTTATTTGGACTTCACGCTAAAATGACGTTAATAAATTTGACAACGTCTGTGGAGAGTGAGCCGCAGGGCCCTGAGGAGCTTCCCGAATCTGTAGAGTCGTCTCTGCCCTAACGTACGTCTCGCCTGTCGCGTTCGGCAGGAGTAAGGTGCCAGCATGCATATACATGAGGATTATGGGTGGAAAAAAGTGTGTGGGGGGGGGGGGGGTGTGGCGGGAGTAAAGAAACCTGACACAGTGTTCTGACACGGGAAACGTGCGTCTTTGTGTTTTTGCTTTTCCTGGTGCTTTTCAAAGGCGGCGCGAGTTGAAAGTTGGGCCCAGGGGAAAGTTATCAGCAAGGAGCCGGGGATGAAAACAAAAATGCAGAGTGAAGTCATGGGGCTGGCAGAGCCATCGCCGCGCTCTTGGCCGTGAGTCTTTTTGATGAGGCGAGGAAAAAGATGGCAAAAAGCCAGGTTTCGTTCTTTCTTTTTTTTTTTTTTTTTTTAAAGTTTCTACTCTATGTTCGAATCACACTTCCTTTGACCTGAAACGCCGCATTTTTGTTTTTGCTACATTAGTTTTCACCCAAGCAGATGCTTGGTACCAGAATGAATTTTGAATTAACACTTACTTAAGCAAACGCCACTACTTTTGCATCGATACATTTTGACATTAGTACTTCTGCGTTTTGTATGTAACTGCAGCTCTTTACATGGAATTTGGGTTGAATGCTTTGTTAAAATCTAGACTGAGAAGTTCCCCCCCCCCCCCAGTGGTGCCATGGGCCTAGTAGCTAAAAGCCCATATTCCTAATCACGGCATGCTATGTTGTTGTAACACTGCACGTTCCATGTTCTGCGATAACCAAGCTGCTGGTGCCACCTGACAAACATGCAAATGAGCGTTTGCGAGCTGCCAGGTGTGTTTTCTGCTCTGTAGGTTTCATATTTTTTGTGCTAAGCTGTTGAGCTGTGCAGCAGATCGGGACTGTTGGATACTGCAGCCCGCCGGAGAAACAGAAGCCGCAAATTAGCATGTGTCTGGTGTCTGCGTATGATTTGTATTTAAAGGCTTTGTGTGATGGCTTACCGCATCCGGTCCTTTCTGTGGGTTTTAATCGCGGCCCTACCTGAGCTAGGCTAAACCGAGCTGATGCGTCACGTGGCCAACCCTCGCACGTCTCCCCTCAGCCTGCTCTCTCTTTCGAGCACAATCCTGCCAGAAAAATTTTAAATAAAACGTTCCAAATGGCCAGTCGCCGGCAGTGACCGTTTCGCAGAACATCCCGGAGAAAAAAAAAAAACGAATTTGCCGTATCTCTGGTCCCCCCCCCCCTCAGTCGCGGGGGATGACGGCGTACCCGTCTCCCCGGTCACTGGCTGTCATTCCGGGACGCTGTTTTCCCATCGGCACCGGGGTGGGGATTATTGGTCCCGGGGCGCCACAGGGTCGCTTTGACGTACGGCAACCCTGCCCTGAGAGGGACGGCCTTTGAGGGCATACTGCGGCTCTGCCTGCCCAAACAATTATATTTGAGGGATGGGGCTTAAGTACATTTTCTTCGGCGATCATTTTCGAATCATTAATCTAAGTGCCACGTGTGTCGGGGCCGGCTCTTTAAAACCCGCCCCGTGTGCTGATAGCGCAGTGAAACAAATGACACCCCTAAGTGGGATCTTCATTCACGCAGAGAAGGCCTCACCCAGACTTCATTAAAATGAGAAACTCGCACGGAAAGAACTGGGACAAGCACACGGGGATTTGAGAGAGTAAAGACGTTATTTTGCTCTCTTCCTTCCAGTAATTGTACTACACGTTGTCGTACTCTAGTTTTATAGCCTTTGTGCTTATAGAAGGTTTAGAGGAAGTGTAGTATGGTCTGTTTTTGATGTTTTAGGCAAAAAAAAAAAAAAAACATTGAAAGAAGTCTTGTTGCTTACGCATGCTTGTTTCGGATTCTGAGTCAAGATTCCTACTAAGCTGTGGTGTCACCCCCCCCCCCCTTCCAAGCCCTTTACACTTTGATGTTTTATTGACAGCAGGTGTGAACTGCCTTTATGTTAAATGCAATGGAGACTGGTGGCAATATCACAATTGTGGATTTTCCGAAAGAAGAGAGAGCGAGTTTTTAAAATGACGACAATGAAGTTATAGCAAATTATGGTTGTCTTAAAGTCACTCGTTCCGTGTTTTGACCTTAAAAGGAGGCACTGCCTCCTTCGCCTCTGATCTAAAGTCAGACCTCCAAGCTACAGAGACAATCTTGCAGCCTTGCAGTAGAGTTCAGATGGATGCTTCCCGGTGCATCTGGGCGGCGAGTACTTTATTTGATTTGCGCTGTTAGAGAGTAAGACTATACACTCTAATGCTTTTCGAGTTTTCGCTGTAAGGTTGCAGTTAACAGCTAACCTCGTTTTTTTTTTTTTTTTTTTTTGACTCGCTTATTATTCATTTTGCCTTGAGGTCTATCGTGGACTACAGGAGTTATCCTATCCTATACTATCCTAGCTCTAGCAAAGAAATGGCATAATATCATAGATCAACAGAGTTCTGTGAGGCCCAACTGTATATTACTTTCCTGCTGTAGTAAGACCCGTGTGATGACATCTCACTTCAGCTGATGTGGCAGATGATCATAATTCACGTCCGGGTGGATGAGATGTGTATGTGCGTTTTCCTTTTTGCTTTATCCGATGTAGATCCCTTTAACCGCAATTCTAACATCTGCATATGGAAGTAGCATGCATCCATAAACTGGCTTCTCATGGGGGAAACGAGAGCATATTACCGCGCGCGAAAATAATTAATATAATTAACACAGCTGGTGTTGAGAGGATGTCCGTCTCATGGGACGAAGTTATTTATTCATCAGCCGTTCACCCATTCGAAACTTGGTCAGGGATGTTGGGATCTGGGGGTACTTTGCGGAGAGAGTGGGGGTGTGAGGTGGGGTGTGATCTTTACTGGGATCCCAGTACATCCCGGGACTCAGATGCTTATCTATGTGCTTTTTAAAAAAAAAAAAAAATAAATAAATAAATTGCTGGGTGAGGCACTTGTTTTGGCTGAGTGACTTTGCACTCCGGAAGATAAGACGCACCTTACGGCCCGTCCGCCTGGGTTAGAGTGTTGTTTGGGGGAGCAGCCTCTCTGGGAGCCCAGGGCACCGCTCTGTGGGTAAAAGAGCACGGAAGAAAGCCACCATTCTGCTTGCCGAACATTTTTTTTTTTTTTAAAACCTATAAAAGGCTCAGTTTGAAACTTGCACTCAAGAAACCAGGAACGGCTGAAATTTGCCATTATCCAAAAGCTGCGGAGTCCTTATCCTCCTCCGGGTAGCTTTAGAGTGCTGAAGAATTATACTGCAATTGCGGGAAATGTACATCATGGGCCGGAAACTGTTGCAAACCACCAGTGATGTAAAATTAGGAGCAATGGTTACAAAAGCGATGAATATCAATATTGGCATGCATATGGCTACAATGTATTTATCTTTATGTTGGAATGAATCCAAAAGCTTTCATTCACAGGAAGTGCTCAGTTTTCGCTGTCTCAAACGGCCATCTGCGTGTATGAAAGGATGACGAGACAGAAGTGGGAGCGTGGTTGCTGTGGCGATATGCTTTGAGCACCTGTGTAGTATTGAGATTGTTTTCATCTTCACATTCCACTGAAGTTTCACCGGAGATCATACTGAAAGCATCTTTCAGGATTAAAAATCCCAGAAAATATAAAAATAACACGTTAATGTGTTTTTTTTTTTTGTTGTTATTTTAATCTGATGCTGCGGTTTCTCAGGTTTAGTTTGTGAATAAACAAGTCCTTTTGAAAGGATGTTACAAAATATAAACATTGCTGTTTCCACTCTAACGTTTACCCTGTAGGTTCATCACAAGGAAACAAAAATGAGTCATAAGTGATGCAAAAAGCAAGCAAACGCAAAAATTTCGTGCTGTTTTTTTTTTTGGTGGAGTGATCCAGTAATTGCATATAAAAAGTCATTTAGGGGAAACAATGTCACATGCCTGGTTCACACGACCAGATCGGACATTTAACCCCAAATGCTATAGGCGGCCGAGCTGGTTTTGTCTGGACCTGTCCACGCGTTCTGACATAGCGCACGTAGCCTTAAATCTTCTTAGCCCCTCATTGTCTCCTGGTGCATAAAAAGGAGCCCCGAGACGCACTTCTCAGGCATGCCTGAATGCGATGCCCCTTGGAAACCGACGGCCGTGACGTTTGCGGATTCACGTCACGCCATGTCACATGTCACATACTCCGCTGGTCACCTCTGTGTTAAAAAGGGCCCCGGAGAAGCCAGGCAGGCGATCAAAGGCGCCGTATCTGTATGGATGCTAAAGATTTTGGCTGTCTGGGTTTGAGTGACATTATTTATTTTTTTTATTATTATTATTATTTTTTTTTTTTACAATGAGTTCAAAAAGCTAAGCCACTCTACTGATGTATGGATGGCTTTGCTTTGACTGTGCAGGGAAAGCATTCAAATGGATTCCGTCCTTTGGGCTGCTCTTACAAAGAACAGCTTCATTTCATGTTTATGTATGAGCTGACATTCTTTATTAGAAACATATTAAACATAATAAATGATATCCTGCATTGGATACTGTTGATGCTCAGACGCTGTAAACCATACTCTAAATTACTCAGACGTTGCATGCATTACTCCAGACGCTAAGATGCCGCATGGAATACTCTAGATCAGTTGTTTTCACTGGTCTAGCCTCAGGACCCACATTTTTCCTTGGTCATTAAGTCATAACCTAATTTTAAAAATTTATTTCACAGAATTCAGTACAGTAATAGTAAATAGAGCATAATAAACCAATATACGTATATTCTCATTTTTAGATCGTGACACACCAATTGAGAAACACTGCTCTAGATATTAGGATGTAGCATAGAATACTCATTTCCTACCAGTTAGTTATTTAATCTTTCTTTTTGCAAGAGATCTCTTCATGTTTTGGAGGTTTGACGTGTATAAAAACAAAAATGAACAAGTCTTTATTTGATCGCACTTACCTTCATTTTCATTTATTTCTTTCCAACAGTAGCTGAAACTAAGGATGTTTTAAATAGCAATGAAGACTAAGCAATGACAATAATATTGATAATGTCTTATGATAGTTCTACTCTGTAATGTAATTGTAACCGTCATCATTGATACTATAATGTAATTGTAACCGTCATCATTGATACTGTAACGTCATTGTAACCGTCATCATTGATACTGTAACGTCATTGTAACCGTCATTACTGAGATTAATGTAACGTCATTGTAACCGTCATTACTGAGATTATTCTGATGTCATCACAACCATCGGTATTGATAATACCGTAACGTAATTGTAACCGCCATTATTGATGATACTGTAACGTAATTGTAACCATCATTACTGATATTACTCTGATGTCATTGTAACCATCATTACTGTCAGTACTAGTATCCTTTCAAGGGTGTCGCCTGCTTTGTGTCCTGTACTTTTGCGATTGGCTCCAGGTTCACTGTCATCCTGGACTGGATAAGCAATTATGGATGAATTGATTGACTGAATATCAGTATTGTCAGTAACTATATATAGCTAAAATTTAATACTCTGTTTCTTCAGCTTTACCATAATAAGCATGGGCATGAGGATGTGGTTTTACTCTTCGTTCAAGGACATTTCAGTTTCACTATGGTTTCGCTAATCCAATGTCTTGTAAATATTGCTTTGGTCCTGGGAGTGAACTTATTCCAGTAGCTTATTAAATTTCATAACAGAGTGGGGGTCGGGTGCGTGGGACGGCTGAAAAGGGGAGGAGCGCCGAATATTAACTTTAACCAGCGCGAATCGTTTCTGAATGAGCCCCCTCTGACAGGGGACAAGGGGGCGTAATTTCCATCGCTGTTATAAGTCGCGGCTCTGTTGGGCTGATGCTGGTGTTGTGTTCCCGCGGAACGTGCGGCCCCGTTTGTGCCGTGGCGGGGCCCCCCGTGTCGAATGAAGTGGCAGAGGTTTTGATGTGTCGGATATCATCTGACATCATCCTCCTCAGATGGGCAGAATCTCAGCTGAGGAAAACGCGGAGCTCGCTTGATATTCATGGGAAAAGGAAATGACAGTTTAAGCGGATGTTACGTGGCCTCATCTGACGTTGGATTACATTTACGTTGCAAGTGGAGATGCTACTACTACGGTTTTTCTGAAAATTTATAGTTAAAACAACAAACCGGTAACAGGCCTGCAATTTTGGTACAATGACAAAAGATTGTATAGGGAGTTTTCAACAAAAGCAAGAGCTCTATTCTTACCAAGCAGTGGATTCTACCTTGATATTTTGCCTTGTAGCCCATTTTCACTGGTGTCTTGATGGTGGAGACATTAACAGTGACCTCAGCTGAGGAAAAAGAGGCCCACAGCTCTCTGGATGTTCTTCTAGGTTTTTCTGTAACTTCATGGGCGATTTAATGGCTTGCTGTTTGGGGGATGGATTTGGCAGAGTGGCCACTCTTGGGAAGGTTTATTACTGGCCCACATTTTCTCTATGCGGACAATATGTCTTTGACTGTGTCCAGTGCAGTTTGTAACTCTTTCTTGACTGATTTTCATCATACTGTATATTTAAATTGTGGTGTGTAGGTCCTGTGAGCTGGTGACTTCACACCCGAGGTCAGAATCAGATTCATGGCCAGTACTGACCCAAATTAGACCCGATTGTTTATCGGCGTTAAAAAGAATTAGGCAGCACTCTTCCCACATTGGTTTCATTATTTTATGACTCGCGTCTTATTACTCCTCACACGATGACCTGGCCAAATCTAATGTGGAAAAAAATAGTTTTATTTAGCAGAGACTTTTGTCCAAAGCGGCGCACGAGTCGGGGAAATACCACACCACAAACATGCTGGCTGTCAGAGTCGACTAGGCAGAAGAGCAGCTAAGCTAATGAATGCCCCGGTACATGAATAAGCAGTATGGAAGAAGGAGCCGCACAATAAGAACCTAGTGCTTAAGATCAGACCGAAAACGCTAACTTTTTTCCTTGACATTTTCAGCTGAGTTGAGCACACGACGGCAAATTACGGCCGAAGCTCATTAGCGAGTCTTCAGAGAATCTGAGGGACCTCCTTGCTTCTAATGCAGTGTCCATGTAGCTTGGGTTACAGTTCAGTAGCTCACCTCCGAAATTCTTCAGTCATTCCGTATCCGTATCTTACTGTGATTTCATCCTACTAGCTGTGCCTCTCCCCATGAAGGACCCCCCCCCCCCCCCCCCCCCCCCCCCCCCCCCCCCCCCCCCCCCCCCCCCCCCCCCCCCCCCCCCCCCCGGCGTCCACACCCCCGTCGCCCACGGCGCGGGGCACG
>JAABNY020000050.1:722500-737943 GCA_015164015.2 Brevimyrus niger
CACACTCGCCAGGGGCCCTAGTTAAAGAGCTCTCTGTTATATTACACTTTAAAACATGGCTAGCAATTTTCTGAAAGCGGCAGATTCCTGGAAATGAGGACATGGTTATTGCATGAAGAGCATGTCATCTCAGGGGGGGGGGGGGAAGTGATTCCGAAGCAGATTGTTTTCATTGTCGCCCGCCGAAATTTTATGACCGACTTAGCATTGAAATATGATTCGGACCGCATGTGCACTGCGGAGGTCAACCAAGGTCAAGCGGCGCGGAGCGAGTGGAGAGCCGCCCTGCTCCGCGTGCTGACCGAAGAGCGGGCTTGAGCGCAAACGCAGGCGTTGCTTTTATGTCTGTCTCCAGTTTCAGGGTCTCTCTTTATATACGAAGTGAATTTGTTGCAAAATGGAATTTGTGCTCCCACGCACGTGACCGACTAAAGATTTGCACATGACAAGTGGCAACGTTTTGGGCCTAAATTGCCTTTTTGGCTGCTTTAGCATTATATTTATTTCACATTAGTCCTATATTATCAAAGCCACTGGCTTTGATATGGCTTTCATTTGGCTTTTATATATAATAAAAATGTATTTATTTAAATCGGCGAATGAATAAACACTTCAAAGAGTCATTAAAGATGTTTTTAGAAATCTCTGTCCCTAACTGATCGTTTTCGTTATCTCAACAACAAAAAAAATCAAGCTGTGAGGTGCTGGCGGTGTAATTATAGCGCACGTTTTTACATTGCGCTGAAACTGACGGCAGAGATTTTGTGCTGCTTCTAAATGGGGTTTCAATGAATAATTTCCTTGAAACTGGAAACAACCTTTTAGATCCAGCCTGTTTAATTGACAATTTAGCATTAACTGCAGCAGTCAGTAAAAAAAAAAAAAACAATAGAACAGATCTGAACAACATCAGTCTTTTATGTTACTTCCATTATGAACACAAGTTACCCAGCCATTGGTGTATTACAATATTTTTGAGTGTAACTTGAATGTTTTATTTATTGCATTGGCACATTGACTTTACCATTTAGTCCTAGAATGAGGCCCTAACCCTTAATTGTTCCAAGGATTGTCTGACCCCGTTTTCTCAAAAATATATGCTGGTTGTGGAAAAAAAATCTGCTAAATAAATAAAAATGTAGCAGCATTTTATCACGTCAGGGAAAATAATAAATGGAAGAAATACAATTTGTGCGTAACGTCGGTAAAATCAGAACGGACAATTGGCTTGCTTGATACGACGTTACGACGTTACGGCGTCTGAAGTAGTCCCCCCCCTCAGACGCGCGTCCATATGTCTTAATTTACAGGAGGTCATTGGAATATGCTGTTGATGATGTCGCACTTGCAACATGCAGCCCCCCTATTGCTAATGTTCTCATCAATGGATCCTCCTGGTGGCAGGGGAGAGTGATTCTCCAGGCCGGTAATGAAGCCTCGCGCGCGCGCTGTAATGTTACCGGGGTGCTCTCGCACTCGGGCTGCCAGCACCAGCTCCGATAGTGACATTTTGTTCTAATTAAATTGTTGCTGACTAGCTTAATCACACACGCGCCCCGCGTGTCGCTCGGCGCGCGACGGTTTGACGGAGACGAAAATTTTCGTTTCCATATGATGGAAGATGTAATATTTCCCAGTATTTGTCGGTCGCCTCCAGTCGATTTGCGTTATCGTTTGCTTCAGCAATTCTGCTCGAACGGGCGCTTGCTATGGGAATTATGTGTTTCTGTATATTTACTGGTTTCTTAGAGAAAATGGAATGTCGTGATATCACACCGCAGTTTTGTTACGAGGGAAAAGCCCTTAACGACAAATTATTGTTGGGGGGCGGAAATCGATGCCTTCGCCGGCAGTTCTGGGAAGCAGGAATGGGTTTTGTGGCCTCCTGAATTGTTCAGCGTAATTACTGCTGTTGTAATAAGGCTTTAAAAGAACTTCTTGATGAACTGCGTCAGGATTAATCTCTTAAGTATTTGCATGTCTAATGTGTTACGCCTAGCTTATTTTTGGTAATTGATACACCGTAGATCTCGGTGTATCGGTCCTCTCTGCCAGGGTTCCACTGGCTCTGGCCCTGGAGGGCCGGTCCGCGACGCAGTAAGGTGCGTTAGAGCAGACTGGCCCGCCAGGAACTGGGATTGCGGAACCCTGCCGTAGGGGACTCCATCGTTCAGTGTCGTTTCACACAAAGGAATCTCAGAGAGAAGGACTCTGGAAGTGTCAAGTCCTCCGTAGCCTTCTATTTGCATCTCATTAGCAATTCATCTGTCTTGCCGTCTGTGATCATACGCAGCGAGGTGGTAACGCAGATGCCCGTCCGCGCGGTGAACATTTCAGGTATTGGCTACTTGTGGCGTTTCGTTCGATCTCAGCCCCACTGGAGAATCACCGTGTCCCCCAGGGAGCTGTTTTCCTCCTCCTTCCTTTCCGAAGGCTTCCTCTCATGGTTCCGGCATGTTTTTTTTCGCCATGCTGGGAATTGATCGCCGTATGGGTGGTGATTTACATGTTTTTCTGTGCGCCCCCACTGCTACCGCCTCCCCACGCCCCCCCCACCAAATACACTCTGTCTCATGCCCCTGTTGTTAACTGTTGTTATTCACAACGTCACTGCTGTGAATTGGCTGGGGGAGGCGCAGGGGCCCAGGGAATTGTTCCGGTTTTCAGGGATGTGCATGTTTTTTGTTATTATTATTTTAATTAATTCTCAATGCCTTTTCTGCAGAAGCTGAGGAAACGGCCAGCGTCATTATTTCCTAATGAATGACACAGCTAGCTGATTCTCCATGTAAATATGATTTGGACAAGGTTTAACTTAATAAAATCGGTGATTTCATTAGCGTTGATTATCAATTGCATCCGGTTGTGGATTAAGGGCCAAGCTGGCTTTCACTTCACTCTGTTTTGCCAAATATCCCATTCAAAGGAAAATGTGCGGTAGCTTATCAAAGCGACAGAATGTATCTTACTTATCCCGTAAAATCTTGGCTTAGAGGCAGTAATATTGTAGCGGGAAAAATTACAGTTCCAAAGCCAAAAAAATGATTTACAAAAAGAAACCTAGCCATATTTACTGTTAAATCATTTATAATTTGCATTCCATTTTTGTTATAGAATAATAACTAAAAAAAAATATTTAATTCAGTTTAATGGTGACACCTTTTAAAATGTAAATAATATTTTCTGTATATTTTATGGGGAAATTACACTTGTTATATTTATATTATTAAACACCTTATATAATGTAATCTTGGCGTACATTTATGGTATTATTAATATATATGACAATTCAATTTGTGTAGCACATTTCCATAATATAATATCAATGTTATCATAATTTCAAAGTGCTTTACATTATCCCTGCCCAATGTGCCCATGATCAAACCAGAGCCTCCCTCAAACAAACGTACTGAAACATCATGCCTCAAAATCTCTATATGTGATTGAGATTCTCACTACCAGCGAGAAAGTTCTACATGTAGCCAGATGCAGCCTTTTTTTTTTTTTTTAAACGGGGCTGAAGCCAGGTAACGGCCAGCATAAAGGGTGAGGAATGTCGGCAACAAATTAGCATCACGGCGAATGTGCTGCAGAAGCTGAACTGATGCTGAGAAAGTGGTGGCTTATTGGATAGGAAAGTACACTCGTAATTGAAAGATTGCAGGTTCGAATCCCCGACCAGCGGGGCACCACTGAGGTACCCTGAGCAAGGCGCCGCCCCCAAGCCTGGCTGCTCCCCAGACGCTGAATTGGCTGCCCCCCGGCTACGTCACATCGTCACATATGGGCTTAAATGCAGAGGACACATTTCTTTGTTGTGCACTGTGTGCTGTGGTGTGTCAACGATGACGATCAATCGCTTAATTCTAGAAGGACCAGCAGGAGGCGCAAAAATCACCAGAAAAAAACATGTGCGTGACCTCACTGTAGCAGTTAGCGCCACACCGATAACCCGAGTATCTCCTTCTTCGTCTTCCTGCCCCCCCCCCCACTCTATGTATGAGGTTCGCATGTGCCCCCCATGTCACACAAGCTTCAGTTTTCTTCTCGCGCTCTGAGAGCCGACTGCTGTCTCTGAATTGCCCATTGTGTATATGCTCGTGCCTGTGTCTGTGTGGGTTCCCTTAAGGGGGGGTATCCCCCTGCCCTTTGCTGTATGGAATAAGGTCCTGGCCCTGGTCCGTCTTTCTGTGACCCCATACTGGTTGGAAAAAGAATGATAATGATGCTGATTATTATTATTGCCACATACGGTGTGATCTGAGGTTAACTAGAGTGAAATTACTGAGACACAGCTAGCCAGTTCTAGAAAGAGATTATGTTCTGTGGTATCTTCTAAATGGGAATGATCTAGTAGATGAAAGTCGTCTCTCTCTCCCTGAAATTGCTAAGTCAACCTTCAAATGGAGTCTTATTGTCTTCTGCGCTGCATCACAGAATGTCTACCTTTCAAACCTAACGGTTCCCGATGAGTTCACTGTTTGTGGTCTCAAGTCTGCCCAAGTGGCTGTATACACAGCAAGCCTGTAAACTGGAACACCAGTGTGGACAGAGATCATTTTGAAACAACACAATTTCTGACAACAAAGTTCCCAAAAAGCCTGTCAGACGCGCTTGGGGCCGACGGAGTAGTAGCTCTGTGATATGTTCTTCTTAGCTACTGTTTTGATGTTTGAGAAAAGGAGGAACAGCATCCTGAAAACCCAGTGAGGGTCTTTTGGCGCTCCTGCGTTGTGGACCTGGTGTGGGCTGGTTCCACTTTCAAAACTTCATTACAGTATTAACTACTGAGATGAGGCAGGATATTTACGCTATTGGGGAGCGAACTAAAATGGATTGAGACACCAATGGACACATCCGGCTACAGAAACAGCATCGCATAACCAATCCCAGCAAGAGCCACGTTCAACTCAGCAAGATTTTGACAGCCACTGTGGGAAATCATTCTGACAAACAAGAAAGCTCGTAGTACGCTGTCGGAAATTCCGTGCTGCAATAAAGGTGTGTGTGGTGTTGACCATCCCCTTCGGGAGCGATATAGAAACCAAACGGGACTGAAAACCTCCATGCCGGCCCCCACTGAAGTCGTAAAATCTACTGAGCAGCACTTTGCCAAGCTATCCATGTAATTTTAACTGTGCCTGCAGTCGCTACTTTCTGTCCTTTCTTTCTTTTTTTTTTTTTAGCGTTGTTTGTGATGTCACAATTGCATCATAGTTGTGCAGGGTTTGCCATGGGCCATGGGATCGCTTTCATTCCAAAATTCTTAGGTGTTTTGCTTTGCTGGAGGATGAAGTTCTCCGTATAGCTGACCTTCGTTGTAGCCTCATCAGTCCAGCATTGGCGCACTCTGTCATGTCGACTCTTCTTTCGCCCGAGCCTCTTGCTGCTTTACCTGCAGCATCCTTTCTGATCCGGATTTTATTTTTGATGTCTGTGTTGTAACCATCTCTGTCTTGCTCCTCCTCTCTCTCTCTCTCTCTCTTCCGCATGGAAGCTTTCATGCGCATTGTAGCCTACGTGACGCTTTAAAGGCTTATAAGCCTTATGCTTGTAATTTTCTTTCGCAAAGCTGCCTGCTCTTCATTAGGTTATAATAGCATAATAGTACAAACACTCTGAGCATTAATAAAATATACTTCAGTGCCAAAACCTGGATTAGCTACCCAGAGCCGCCAGCCTAGTTGTTCTGGCAAAGTTGCATGGTTTTCTGAATTGTGCACAACTTCATGATCTGAAAAATGATGCCATAGAGGCTTTCATGAAAATTAAAAGATATTGATTGACATTTTATAGAGAAAAAATATGTTATTTTTAATGTTTTTTTTTTTTTTTTGTAACAGCTTACCATGCAAATCATTTGATTAATGTCCCCAACCAAAGTACACAAGGCATTTTACTTTCATGCCGGTAATATTTGTTTGGGTTTCTGTGTACTTAGATCCTCACCAGCATCAGCTTGTTCAGACTTTCAGGAGAGGTGTTGAACCGCAGCGCTTCTGAACTGTAAAAAAGATCAGCTCTATTTCTAGGAGAAAGATGTGCATTAATATTGTTTGATGCATTGATCTTGATGAAGACATATAATGCATCAGCAGCAGCAATAATAATAAATAATCATTCCCCTATGATGAGTTGACACCCCACCATGGGTTATTCCCCCCCTTGTGCCCGTTGCTTCCAGGATAGGCTCCAGACCCTCCCAACCCTGCGTGGGACAAGTGGGTATAGAAAATGGATGAATGAATGAGCGAGCGAGTGAATGAATGAATGCTATATTATGAATGAATGAGTGCTGTATAATGGATGGATGAATGAATGCTATATAATAACAAGAAAAGTCATAATAGCCACAGTCCTTGACATCATAAAAGAACTTTTTTAGTTCATGCGTTTTTTTGTCTTCCTTAAACGTGATAAATATTCCAGCCAGGCGCTCATTCTCTCCCACCGTCCTCTCCTCCTCGCTGGAGACAGGTAGTGATGGATATGCCTTCAGACTGAGGTTGCCGGGACGACTCCTGGCTGCGTGCAGACTGACTGACAGGCCCGGGCTTCTTGTCATGTTTCCCCCGTGGCCCCCCTGCCGAGACCGGGTGGGGGGAGGGACTGCAAGGCATCGAGGTACCAAAGACCGTCACTCCGGCGGCGCCTCGGTGTGTAAAATGAAGCGAGTTCGCGGATGTTCCCGGGCGTCGCGCTTCGCAGAATAATGAACTCCGTCACCGCGGCGATTCCGCCGTCATGTGAGATGACCCACCTGTTCCCATCGCTCGGGAAGGCACTTCCCAGTATTGTGATTACCGGGAAGCAAACATGACGGCAAGCCTATAGCAAGTATTAATAGTCCAGTTTAACGGCATCAATACACCATCAAAGTCCTTTCTGTCTCCAAACAGACCTTTTTCTGCCTCACAATGGGTTTTCGTTTGTATTCCTTTTACCTGCTGTTCTAAACCTGAACAAGCTCAGCTGTCCGAGGCAAAGTTCATCTTTATTGTTGCAGAACAGAATTGAATATGGACACATTGATACCAATCCTCGGGCCTGATTACAATAGCAGTGTTACATCAAACATATTACAGGAAAAGAAAAAAAAGAATAAACTCGGACTCTCCATCTCTCTTTTAGCTACTAACCCCGGTTATTACATTAACGTCCCACAAACGTGTTTCGGAGTTTATCTGTGCCAATGTTCTGCGTCGCGTAATTTCACGAAGTATAATGGCCGCGGATGCGCATTAATGCTAAATAAATCGCGATCCGCGCCCCTCCGTCCGAAGGCCAATTTTTACATTTTTTATATTACGAGAATTCCACACCGCAAACCTTGCCACAAAACTGTCACCATTTGTTTTATGTACTGGATACAAAAGGTTATAATTCCATAAAGGTTTAATCTCCACCGGTATATAGCGTGACCTTGTAGGCATGGTACCGCGAGCGTGTAGCTGCATTAATGTTTACTTTTGTCGATGGAGCAGGAGGAGAACGTGTTAACGTGCAGGAACGGCACTTTCAGTGAAGGCTTGCTAGACAATAAACGCTGAGAATGAGATAGGTGCGTCGATGATGAATTCAGGGTTCCACTACCCTCTGCAGAGGTGAATTCCTTATCTCTATTACCATATCTTGTATCCGAACGGAAGACATGATATTCTGTCAGAATACGGACGACGGTGAAAGTTGTCACGTCCACTAACCTTCCAGAATGTCTTTTTTTTTTTTTTCTCCCCGTCGCCATATTACACTGAGATGAATCTGACAGCGAGGGAAATTTCATTCCCTCCTTCCCTGCACACAGGCATAAATACAGAGGAAATAAACAAAGATGATGCGATATGCAGCCAGAAATGTTTTATTTAATTTTCCTTCCATGAGAACTTTTTAATATGCGACGAATGTAATCGACGTTCGGCGTCCGCTAATTAATAGGCCCCTTATCGTTCTCCTCGGAATATGTCCATAGGCTTTTGGGTACATGAGCATGACGGAATAAATATTCATGTACTTCTGCTCATTGATGTCGGCGATTTCTGTCATTTTCTGATCTTACTGTATTGGATTTTACAGTAAGTGGGCACTCGGCAAATAGACGGGCGTGACTTTAAGTTAGGAGTTTGTCAATTTGAATACCCTTTGATTCGTGGTATCAGGGCCCACTCTGCCTCTGCTGGGGCCCTGGGCAAAGTTCTACTTGAGAGGATCCCCCACCAAGAAAACTGATGATCATTTCGCTTCCTCCGCAACACAGATAACCGGGCCCCGCGGCCTATTCTGCCCATAACTAGGGCCGGCCCTGTGTATAGTATAACATGATATATTTTTTTCATGACATTGTCTGGGCCCCTTGTGCAGACCAGGCCCTAGGCAGCTGCCTGATTTGCCTGTGCCTGGATTTGGCCCTGGGTGCAGTGTGACTTTATCTCATGGGTTTTTATGGGTGCCGCTTTTTATGGGAGTGTCTGCAGAGTGACTGGAGATCCGGTGTGGTTTGAACGCTGTTTGTATGAGTGTCATCCGGAACATTGTAAAGGGAACGCAGGCCTGTAGCAAATTTCATCTGCAAGTTACATTCCTGGCCAAGAAAGTGTAATTCCAATACTTGAATTTGCAGACAATTAATTTAATGCTCAGTGTAAGTAATTGCGCAGAAGTGTAGATGCTGGATTATGTGTTCTTGAAAAATACTAATCCTGGGTCGCCCACTCACACTTTTCAGATTCTTGCACCCATGCACGAAATCTTATGCCAAATTTATACTCAGTTATAAACCTAAAATCAGCTACATCAAAAGCATTGTGGTAGTTTGCAACCCTGCAGACTATTTACAAGGTAACCAAGCTGTTGCATACATGTAAATGCATGTGCATGTGTGTTGCAGACTCGTCTCGATGTGAGAACCTCACACCAGCTAGCTGATCAAAGTGAGCAACGCTGCCAGTCCAGCGATTTGGGTTCCACAGTGTTGCTTCAATATATGGTTTTAGGGTTCACTTGAAGTTAACCAATAACTGCCAAAATTTGGGAAAGAAAAATTGCATATAAACCCGGGAAAAAAAAATAATGCTAACATGGTCTTTCCACCTGGCTTGTGAAGTCGGTCCGTCTGAATAAGGTCACTAATGGTCATGTGACGTCTGTACTGATCTCCGCTGGAGCTTGTCCCACTTTCATATGTCCCCTGCCTGGTCCATTGTGCTACTTCAATAACAGCTTGAGTAATATCCCCAGTGAAAAACGCTAACGAGTTCGGCACGCCTCGCCATGCCCGGCGCAAACACATAATACATTCAGCAAAGAACGCGGACGGGCCTGCGGTCCTCCGACCAACACAAACAGGCATGTATATACACACCTTCTGCAAGATGAACACGGCCGCATGCACCGTGAAATAACGGCGATCACATTCGAGAGCTCTCCGTGAGGAAGACATCAGAAAACGCGTGTTGGCGCCACGAATCTGCCATCTGCCCCCGTGCGTTCTATAAATCATCCTCCGTCTCCAAACCGACTAGGCCGTATTGATCGTTATGGCCCTTTCGCCCGAGAAGGGGAGTATTTAATTAGTTGGCTGACTTTGGATTTTCATTCTCTTCCGGTAGAAGGGTCTAACCCTCGGTGTTTTAACCGTCGCTCGGCGGCCGCTCGGAATTAGAGCAGCTGTCTCCAAAGATATCGCATTTTCTGTGGATGAGGGCAGGACACAGGTCGCGAAAACACAGGATCCGCCCCCCTGGAACCTTTTCCAGGCCGAACCTGAAAAATGCGATTAAAACCTGGGTTTGCTTAGATTCTGGAGTCTCGACCTTTGGTTAAACGAAATGTGTTGTATTTTGTCTAAGAGCCAGAAATAATGAACTAATTTAAAAGGCTTATTTAAGGCAATGGGAGCCAGAATTCTTCTGGCAGCCAGTAAGTGTGCACGCATACTCTTACTCTACCTTTGCCAAGCCCGTCGGCGTGTAAAATATAAATACATTTAAATTTGCATGATCAGTCATAGGGGTTGATCTGCAGACGGTGAAAGTTAGACATGTCAGTCAGACGCCGGACAAAATTTGCGGGGCAATTTGGGTTCATGTCGCACTGACACCCTGGAGATGGTGTCTGTTATGCGAGGTCTAAGAAATATACCGGGAGTTGCGCGGAATTAAACATCCAAAGGCGGTAAATGAGTTTCCGCTTTCATAGCCAGCCCAGGCAAATGTAAACGTACGCCGTGGTCATACAGGCTGGGTGAGAGTGATGGTCGGACCTTTTTTGCAGCATTATGCACAATGTGGCCCTTTTGCGTTTCCTGAATTATAGCCATCTTAAAATGTGATTTACACTGGCCTGTCCACCCATTTTGTGCAATGGTTTTAATGCCCCAGTAAACAACACATTCACATGTAATTGTATTCACTTTGCTTCCGTGGGTTTGTGTTTTTACTAGATTGCCTCCCTTGCTGCAAGCCTTGTCGTCATAACTGCGGGTGACATTTATAAGGGAGTGAAATGAGGTTCCGTAGCAACTGGTTTCCAGGTGCGGATGAGCCGCTAAAATTCGGCAGCCTCACTCTAGCGCCGTAATCGTCCGTCGAATCTCATCGTTTGCGTTTGCGTTTTGTGTTTGTGATCCTTTAGGCCCTGCTGGACACGCAAAACCTCCTCCGATCTCAAATCACCAATTTCACGTTCAACCTCGGATTTTCCGGAAAGTTCTACCACACCGGTGAGATCCCTCGCACCCGTCCGCCTTGCCTATAATTGCCCGTGTCTGTTTGCCGCCCGAAGACGCGCGTTGCTATTATAAGGCGAGCCGAGGTGTTCTCAGTGCTTTAACTGCCAGGTGTATTAAAATCTAATAGAACCACCTAAATTATTATGCCGTGTCTGACTATAATTGACATTGTGAGATAACATGGGGAAAAGACTAGAGCCTTCAAGCCTCGTGCGACAGAGGGGTTGCTGGGTTATATGAAACTGAGAGGATTACGATGACGAAAATGAAACGGGCATCAATTACTCTCAGACTCACAAAACTAATTGAGTGTTCCCTCAAATTATTTCCATAACCCTTTAGCTCACGCTGGCTTACAGGCACTGGCTGGTAATTCCTTTTAAATGAGAGAAGTTATAGGCACAAAGGTAAAATTACAGAGCAGAAATTAGTATTTGTGTGGTATTATGAAACTAATAAAACTCTGTAGAAATTATTTAGGATTATATGTTTTCAGTATAACATACGTGAATGTTTTTTCAGCATGAAATAAATCACCTTCAGTTAGTGCAGCTTATGCTTTGTTATGATTTAGAACATTGTTTCCCAGTCTGGTTCTCGGGGACCCACAGTTGGTCCATGTTTTTGCTCCCTCTGAGCTCCCTGCCAGACAGTTCATTTTTTTGCTCCCCAAAGGGAGCTGGGGGTGGGGAGGATGAAAATGTGGACTGTCTGTGGGCTGCTAAAGACCAGATTGGGGAAACACTGATTTAGAATATAAGGTTTTGAAGCATTTCCATGTCTCTGTCGCATGTTGAGGCTGTTCAGGCGTTTTTATTTTTGTCTTCTGGGTTTGGTGCCAACCTCTGTGCTTAACAGTGCTGGGTGTTATACATGATTTATTTTTCTGTCCCTAGACCAGTGTTTCCCAACCCGGTCCTCGGGGACCCACAGGCGGTCCACGTTTTTGTTCCCTCTCAGCTTCCTGCCTGACAGTCCACATTTACTGGGTAGCTGGGAGGGAGCGAAAATGTGGACCGGGTTGGGAAGTATTGCCCTGGACAATGTTGTTTGGGCTCCTCCTGCAGGTACGGAGGATGAGGACGAGGGTGACGACCTGCTACTGAGATACGTGGATGAGTTCTGGTGGTTCCCGCACATGTGGAGCCACATGCAGCCGCACCTCTTCCACAACGAGTCGTCGCTCATGGAGCAGATGATACTGAACAAGGAATTTGCACTGGTGAGCAACAGCCTTGCCAGGAGAACGTGGGGGGGGGGGAGAATTAAACAGCGGGGCGTTCTGCGAGACTAAAATCTTTAGGCCCCTGTGCTGTAAGGGAACCTTTTACAGCACGACTCTTCAGCCGAAAACCGGAGCAGTCGGCTTTCAGCTGAAGTGACGTGAAAACAATAGATCGCAAAAGAGCCCGTGTGCTGGGCTGAAAGGAAAAATACAGTCGAATAAAGGATTCCAGGAGAGTTTAGATTAAGCTCTGATGATAGGTGACATCTATGGCTTTGAGGATCATATGAGAAAATACAGTGGGTTTTCACACTCATTAACTTGTTCCCGTTTCCACACAGAGATAGCACTTCGTACAAACTTTTTTCGTCTTCATGTGACACTGCTCCAGTAGGCTTGGGATTTTGTTTCACTTTCTTCTCTCCCTCTTATTAATTATTATTATAATTTTTTTGATGCTATGAACCAGTAGACGTTATGTGCGAGACGTGACGGGTCTCATCCTGACACGGTCCCCACGCTCTATCGGGCTCGAGAGCAGCGCGGTTTCGAGCGAAGGTGATGAAGGCGGCCCGTGCTGAAATGTAACCGATACGCCCACGAGTTCAGCCAGGCTAGGGATCAACATTTTTACAGCTGCGGGAGACACAGACCAACATGTTTCGAACTGTTTGGATAAGAATGTGGTGAGGTAATAGCTAATGCAGCCCTATGTTTATAAATATTTTAACGTGTTTCGCCAGAGTCAAGGCCTTCGCTCGGAGCGAGAGATGAAACGGGAGGTGAAAAATCTATGAAGAAAATCACAAAGGGCTAATCGGCCTCAACAGCATAAACGGAAAAGCCACTGGACCTCTTGAAAGGGCTTGTTAAAGCATGAAATCCCCTTCCGAAAGTGCGCCTGCCCTACATTTTTCAATTACGATAATAATATGATTATTCCAAGTGTCACAGCTTGTCAGTAGCCCTAACTAAAAGTGGCCCTACTTGACCCTGTGTTGACCTTCTTCTTCCGAGCCAATTGCTCTGAGAGTAATGTATCTAAATCCAGAAAAGGCGCATCGCGTGGTCAATAAAGCGCATTAACGCTTGATACCCCCTTTAATTGATTAGCATCCCTGGCTTTTCTTTGACCATTCTTCTGAACACCCGCCCTCCTCATAAAATGGAAAAATACAATTGATGTGCTTTTATTATGCCAAAAAAAAGTTCCCAGCGCTAATATATATATGAACAGGTTTCTGCATTAAAATATGTTTCTACAGAATGAGAGAGAAAGTATGAAAGATAAGTGCCACAAAAGTTAGCGCCACTGATTCAGGGGATACTGGAGAGAAGGTTGTTTACCAGGAGTTTGTCTGTTAATACTAGACGACAGACTTTCTGTTAGACGAAGAGTTCTAAAGGGCCATGTTACAGTTATCTGCCAGCTGCGCTATAAACAGTGGTGGCGTTTACTGCCACTCGGACCACGCATTTGTGTTTGGGGCGCCCCCTCTTGGCCACAGACAGGAACTACACCGGGGGGGCTGAATTAACTTTGTGAGTGTACTCAAAGAGTAGGAAATGGCAAACCTTCCTCTGTCCATAAAGATGCTGTAAGTAACATTAGCGAGGCTTGTGCTTGTTTCTAAAAACTTTGAAAAGAATTCCAAATGACAAAGGAACTGCAGGGGACGACAGTAGCATGGTAGACTTTAGGGAGAGCGTAATATACAGAAATACCGTGAGAGCACTTGGGATGCAGGCTTCATAAGGTCACTTAATTATTTATCTATTTGGAAATGCCTAAAAGGTCATCATGAATATTTTATGGCGAATAATCCTTTAGATTTTCATTTGTTTTTTCGAATTCCGTCTGCTTTGGTGGAGAGTTGGGGACGGTGTTTGTCTGTTTCAGCCAGGTATAGGGGTTAAACTCGTTGTATTTCATGGGGAAGGTCCTCATCGGCCAGATCCGAGCCAGCGCGTCTCGTCGCTCGCGGGGGTGTAACGCCGCGCCATTAGCTCTCGGCTAACGCACGGCGGAGCTGTATTAACACACCAAAAGGCCGTCTCCAACTCAAGGTCAAGCTGTTGATGTTATGGTCAGGATCACCCCGGTGGGAGTTATAAATTATAAACGAATGGCTTCAGTAGTGTTTTCACGAATTTCAGCTTAGGGGGCAGGAAGTTATTGAACAGAGCATGAGTTTTCACATTCAGAACTGTAATTTCTATTTCGATACAGTACCATTATGTTTCCACATACTACTGCATATAACTGAAATAGAACCTGTCTGTCTGTCTGTCTGTCTCTCTCTCTCTCTCTGAGTCTGTATATATCTGTCTATCTCTCTGTGTCTATATATCTATCTATGTCTGTCTGTATATATCTATCTATATTGCACTGCATTTCATGCATGAGAAGTGCTATATAAATTAAGATTGTTGTTGTTAATCATAAAAAATCACTGTTGACTTCAGTGCTGTTTTTCCATATTGTTTTTATCATGCAACATCCTGAATTGCCTTCTAATGCTGCTGTTCGCATTTTTCCTGTGTGTGTGTGTGTGTGTGTGTGTGTGTGTGTGTGTGTGTGTGTGTGTGTATACGCCCACCACACGCACTGGCAGGAACACGGCATCCCCACCGACATGGGCTATGCGGTGGCCCCCCACCACTCGGGGGTCTACCCCGTACACATGCAGCTGTACGAGGCCTGGAAGAAGGCCTGGGGTATCCGGGTGACCAGCACGGAGGAGTACCCGCACCTCAAGCCCGCTCGCTACCGCAAGGGCTTCATCCACAACAACATCATGGTAAGCTTCCGCCCCTTTCAGCACCTTGATCGAGAGGTACACGTTACGCGGTTGCCCTTCCGGGACCTATAGGCAGAAGGACTTGACTGGACCCTTGAAAAATTCTCCTGAACGGGCACCCCACTTCTCCTGCCAAAACATATCATTATCCAGACTCACACACTTGTGCCCCCACCCCCCAAAGGCTTCCGTGCCATCACACACCTTAATGAAGATTCATGAGTTAAGCCATTGACCTTCCAGGACCTATATGGGTTACCTGGACCCTAAGGAAGATCCAGAATGGCTTCATGATATATATTACTTAAAAGGAGTGTAAGTCCCATTGTGTCAAGAAGCAAATAAATAACTGAATAAAGTAACAATCCCTTAACATCCATATAAAAATATCTGGGAAAAAAACCTAGTAATATCTATAAAACGTGGCTGATGGGGAAAATGCGGACAGCAGCTACGTAGTAAGGGACTCTGTGACTGTGCTTCGTTCGGGCACGGAAGCTTGTTCCGGAAGGCAGAGCTCTCATGAGAGCGACTCAATAGCGCCGCCTTGGCTTCCACTCTGTTACCGAGACGGGCGACGTTTCTCATGAGAAGTGTAGAGCTTGCTTTTCCGTTAGCAACTGGGCCACAGCGATGATTACGCACCCCCCCCCCCCCCCCCAACTGTTTTTTTTTTTTTATTTTTGGTTGG
>JAABNY020000050.1:745293-769218 GCA_015164015.2 Brevimyrus niger
ATTTTCTACCCTTGCAGTGCTTCCAAGCTCCTCTGTTAACTCACACACTTTGTCAAGAGCAAATGTGTCACTTCCTTTCCTGCGGCATTTTTCGTTATAAACATTAAGGGCCACCCATCACGCATTTCCGGTTTTTCCCTTTTCTTTTCCGCGTTATGTAGCTTTATGTGCATGTAAATGGTCTGCAAAGTCTAAAGGCCCAAATCCATGTCAACGAGAGCAACTCCCACCACAGAAACCACCGTTCTCTAATCTGCTTAAAACACCTTGTTGGAATATCAGCCCGTACTTCCTTGACGCGGTGAGGTCACTTTGTAACGCAATCCTTATTGGCTGCCTAATTGCAAGTATCTGTCTGCAGACTGCAAGGCGGGCGGAACGTGTAGGGCAAGGTGACCGATCATGCAAGCTGACCAATCAGAGCACACTGGGCTCATCGGGGGTGGGGATTGAAGCTCTAACAGGGCATTTCAGACAGAGGGTGAATAGAGATGTACAGGACGAAAAAAATAATGTGTTTTGGGAGCATTGAAGCAGGTAAATCTATTCTAGTAGACCACAAAAATAAAATATGAAGTGACAATGAGCATAATAGGTCACCTTTAAAAACCACTCAATCCAGTATCGTGCATGTTATTGGTACTTCACGTGATTTTGCCAGCTCAATGCAGTACCCACCGAGCCCCACCGGTGCCCCTCATCTGTGACAACATACATTTCACTTGCTAAGTCTGTGCCCCCCCCCCCCCCCGCCCAAAGTCGGTTTCATAAGCTGCTGCCTAACATAGTGTGTTGCAGTAATACCTAGACAGACGCATGGTACTTCTCATTAAAATATTGTGTTGTTGTGTGATAATTGGGGCCGGAAGATTTCTGTTTACAGCTTGTTCACAATAATATCAATAACGCAAGAATGTTGCACAGACTTCGTCATGACGATATAGTACCATTAGTATAGTACATTAGTACAGCAAGCACTATTGATTTAATATATACTAAGGAAAATAAGATGGCGATATGATAAAACATGAACGCTATTACGATAAACGGTAAAATGGGATATTAGGATGCACAGAAGAGTTCACAGAAGTGCAAAAGTCGTCCGTGACACCGGGGGTAAGCCTCAGTGATGTCACTTGTCATGTGACTATGTACTGTGAGGGAAAACACCATGCTGGACTTGCTTAAGGTTGTCGGTAAAAGCACTGCTGGAAAATCGTACGTAATAAAACCGGCATTGCAGAATCGCGTTGTTAATATCAGGCAGAGGCGGCTGGTGAAGTTGCATGAAGGCTTGGAGAACTCTTATCCAGGAGCAGACGGGTTTGTCCAGAGTCGGCAAACAGCGGCGATACGATTTCCAATTTCCAGCATCTGACTGAGCAGAGCTGTAGTAACAACCTGATATGACCATGTCTGTGACTCAGAATGGCCACCCTCTATTCCGAGGCCCACTTGGGGGCGTCCTACTAACTAACGGCGTCTGAGGGTCGCCAGCTCAGTGGAAGAGAGCTGAGTAGGTGCAGAGAAGTGTGGGTATGAACCCCTGCAGGCCCTGTCTCTGCCGGTCCTCAGATCATTTTAGCAAGCATGAGCTCTCGAGCTGAGAGCTTTTACCATATGCAAACTTGCGGTGGTTTCCACCTACTCCACATATGTCAGTGTGTCAGGGAGAATCTGTTTCTTCTGTGTTATCCGCTTTTGTCGCAGAACCCTAAACCAGGCGCTTCCAGAAGAGACGGTATTTAAGCCAAAGTAGATATTATTCCTACAGCAGCACTTCCTGCCTTGCAGACTTTGCCTGCCGTTTAGTGAGGTTCGAGTCCATCCCCGGCAACCGTCCATAAACGTTCACGCTTGTCTGCTTCTGTCTGATCATGTACTAATTCGGTTTGTACATGCGCTCACATAAATAGTGTATAAGATTCCGGCGTGATATTGTGTTATTTCTCTCCGCTGTCACGCTGGTGAGTAATCGACTGCGCCCGTAATTGTGTTCTCCGAAGGCTGTGCTTTGGAAAAAAAAAACACATACAAACAGCCCTAGTGTCAGCAATAGCTTTCGCAGTGAGGGACCGGCGCTCCGAATCCACGGATTTTAAGGCGAGCTTTAATGGAAGCCGCACGCTGTCTTTACAGTGTTACTCGCGTCGTTCTGAAATAACTGTTCGCGGCGGCTCTTTGAAAACTATGAAATTAAAACTTAAAAACGTGGGGGTCACAGGCACCATGTCGTGCGTGTTTGGAATCGGGATTGTTTCCGCGGTTTAGGTATAGAAAGCACTGGAAACTCGCGGCAGTTAACATTAAAAATTTTGTATTAACTATTTGGCTTGTCTGAATTGTTGACGGAATTAATTATGCAAAAGTATGTTTAGATGGCAGTCCGTTTAAATTGATTTAGAGGAACATGGCTTTCTGGCTGGAATTATTGGCCGTAATTACTCACAGGAATTTTGTAGCTGAGAAAAATAGAATCTTGATTAAGCATAAAGGAGGGAAAATGTTTTCAAAATACGAATTATTTACAATATCATGAGAAGCAATTACATAATGCTGGTATTTTGAATTCTCTCTTAAGATTCACTCTGCTCCCAAGGGATCCACAAACGAGATGCATTTTGTCAGTATTAATGAATCGTTAATTGCGGAACAATTTGATATTCTTTGTGCACTTTTGACTTGAATTGTTTGAAAGTGTTTACAAATAGCATAGTGTCAAAATAGCATAATTGTACATAGATTTGTCGCCTGGAGGTTAATTTTCAGCAATTAAAGCAACGTTTGTGATTTTCCCTCCGTAATAAATACACAAAAGCAGAGACATGCATATATATTATATATGTATATAGGCAAACACTTTCACTGCCCCAGTGGACAAAAGTATAGGGCTTTGTACGCATACTTGTGTTTGGACAGACAGCACTGAGCAGAAAATTGTAGCTTTCTGTGGACAAACTGTAGTAGCCAAACAGTGTGATGATTCTCTGAATGCCGAATGGTCATTGACGAAAGCCTTTGAGAGTACCTCACATCAAACCCGCTCTCACACTATTTAAGTCAAGTGAACCCAATAAGATTTCCTCCTTCCATTTTGTTCAAGGCCAGACAGGGAAAAGTATGACATTTATTGACCCTGAAAATGTGTCAATGAAATACAGTCCTGAAACACAGTAGAAAATACAACAACCCTAAATAATAGAAATTCCACAATCATATATCTTTTTAATACTTCTCTGTTCATGTCCTTTTCCTTACGCCTTCCTCTGCCCATCCTAAAGTCACCCCGAAGTATGGGGAGGTAGAGCAAAGGGTCTTGGGTTTGACCCGAGTGGCACGCCCCCTCTGATTGGCTCTTCTACTATGGCACAGGAATAGCCACGCCTACCTACACCAAGCTGGCACACATATAACCAGTGGTGGGCGGCTTGGGTGTGGGAACAAGGCATGGCAGACACAGAAGGTGGACTACCCACTTGCGGGTCCAGAACAAAAAAAACGGGTTTATTAAATGAACTAAAAAAAAAAGGACTAACGAAAACAAAGGACCCCGGGGGGGGGGGGGGGGGTCAAAAGTAAAGGGGATAAACTAAGACCAAATTACTGAAACCAGAAACAAATCTAACACAGAGAATATATAACAATGCAAACTACAAAAATCAAACGCAATCACAATCATAGTCAAATACAACCAACGAGCCACTAAGGAACAGAACAAAGACAGGGACTTGAATACAAGAACCAAACTGGGTAATGACTAACACAGAACAGGTGAAACTAATTAACAGAAAACCAGGGAAACGGGGCACAGGTGAAAATTAATTAACTCAAAAGTAACAAGACTGGGAAACTAAGAACCAACCAAAGAAACAGAAACCAACACTATGGAATAAAACAGGTAAAGATACAAGCAGGGGCACGAGGAACAAAACAGAAACCAAATACAAAATCAGACACAAAAACCAGAGAAACTTATAGCCCTAAGAAGCAAACTACAAAAACAGGGGAGGTGGGATTCTAACACAGGACAGAACTTTCACAGACAGCCGCATGCTCAATGCATTGAGCCATGTGGGCAGACAGGTAACAGAAGGGAACAAAGACGGAAGACAAAGAACGGGATGACCAGCAACACCTGCTGGCCAAACGGGGAAGGGACACAGAGTAAGACAACAGGAGCTGACCCTGACAGGCCGGGCAACATCCAACGGTAGATTTTCATGTGTGGAAGAAACCCCTGACTCCATATCGCCTTTTGAAATACTGATTCGTTCATTTCTGGGTTGCTACCCCCAAACCAGGACCTGGAACAGAAGAAGGGAAGCTTGCTGTCATTTTAAATAACTAGACGTATCTGATATTCATGCGCCGTTTCCCTTGGAGATCTAGCGGTGATCAACACTAATGGGCTTAGTAGTGGTGACAAGTTCAATCATTAACATCCCTCTTCCTTTCATTCTTCGCAACGTTTCCGCTTTACTTTGATGGCACAAAAATGTCAGTGTGCTTTGGAATTCAGCCTTGGAGCCGAGCACTTTTGTAGATATTTCAGCCAGCTATTTGATTATTGTTGCCAAAACATCCCAAATGCCTTTCTAAATCGTCGCTGACACATGATATGTCATTAAACTAGATGCATCTGGGGTAATTACACTTTATTCACACATGACAACATGCAGCTGAGAAAGGCAGGTGTCCTTAGTTATAGGGCAAGTGAAATTCTGACATCTTTGGGGGGGGGGGGGAAAACTCAGGCATCATCAGTTCTGTGCACTGTTCTGCAAGCATGTAATCCAAATTTGGCCCTTGACGCTAGATGATTACCAGAGTAGCTTGGGGCAGCAGATTGTGATATCTTGTGAGTCAAAGGAGAATGCTATGTCTAATTCCAAGTTTGATGTCAAGGTTTTCTAAAACTCCCCTGGAACTGGAGTGAGAGTAAAGGTCTCAACATATCCCTGCGGTAGAGAGTATATTAGGATTTGATAACAGGTAGGAACCTTATAGATGGAAGCTTGAGCGTTTGTTTGCCGATACTTTTTTCCTTCTTCCATTTTCATCATTAAAATGTGTCATATCGTTATACAAAAAAAATGCATTAAAACTGTATATTTGTATCCAGTTCTTGTGCTATTTTTGAGCAACATATCTATTCAAACCATTTTGCACTATAGTTGTCAGAATTTGGTTTTGCAACAAAGACTAATGTCTGTCTCAATAACAAAATAACTGAATACTGGACGCAGAGCAAAGGGAAAAAAATATCACACGAAATGTGCTCAGTAGTACTATACTAACAAATACTAATGTGACAACTAATGTTAAATACTAACACAATTGTTGTAAATAATCAATGAAACTTTTGAATACTTTTCAGTATTGCATACATTTCTTTACAGGTTTGTTTTCTAATCTTCTACTGTGGTTATATACATGTCAATGATATTATATACATTTATACTTGCTTTTGTTTCCTACTTATCCTTGAACCTATCCCAGGGAATACAGGGCACAAAGCAGGGTACAAAGCAGGGTACTGGGCACAAAGCAGGGTACAAAGCAGGGTACAGGGCACACTGACTCACACACTGACTCACACACTGCATGTGTTTGGACTGTAGGAAGTACTGTAGTGCCCATAGGTAGCCTGTTCAATACAGGGAGAATATGCCATCCCCACACACACAGAGCAGATTTGGGATTCGAACCCGCAACATCGATACCCGCCATACTGCTAACGTCACGCGAGTGCTTTACCAATCTACGGCATGAAGCTATTTTTAAATGTTACTCTTTATTTTACTTTTTTTTGATCTTTGGCATTTAATTCCATATATTCATTAGGAGAGAACATTTATAACTTCAGGCTTCTGGTGACCCTGGGTTGGATAAGCTGTTGTGGAAGATGAATGAAGACACAAACACAAACTGAAATTTATAGCAATGTATTATAAAGAGGATAACTTAAAATAGAATGGATGACACTCTCTGCAGTATACCATCTGTTATTCATCTCTACACCAAAGACTGAAGTAAACCTCAAAGATATGAGGTTGCCGGCCCTGGAAGCAGCACTTTATTTTACTAGAATATGCATGAGCGGATAGTGTGTAGCGATGTTATAAACCTACCATGGCCTCTTAAACCCAGAACATGCGCTTGCTGTACTCGCGACTCCTTGATACATCTCTGAAATTGTGCAATGGGTCAGTGATGGGAAAAATTACATATCCCGGTTTAATCCTTATCTCAGCTTCTCAACCGACTTTGTTGCTCTTTTGAGGCAGACTCCACTCCCTCCTCCCTCGGAGCTCCCCCCGTGCACAAACAAATAATTATTGAACATAAACCGTTTACCTTGTTTGTCTTGTACTTTTGTTTGCGGTTCCTTTGCTTCGTTTGCGGACTTAATGATGTCGCAGAATCAAAGGGGCCCTTTACAACTGGAGGACTTCAATTACTAAAACAAGCAGGTCTATGTGTGCGCTGTTAAAATGACACCCACTTACGTATTTACACCGAAGCATCCAAATTGACTGGTAGTACTGGGTACATCAAGAACATAATTGTTTTGTAGATGCTCTTAATCAACCCAATTCAACGTGCTGCTAAGCATTTATTATAAGGGGCTGGATAATTCAAATATTGAAATGGATGCGCACCAAGATGTATAACAAGAAATCATACAAGGGAGCACCGTGCAATTATAAATACCTCAACCTGATTGGAGGAAGATGCTTTAAATTATACCTTTGTGTGGACAGCTGACTGAACATTGCAGTTTGCATCCTCCAAATTCCAACGGCTTATACTGCTCAGGGTTTGGAACCTATCCCAGTCTGCATAGGATACAAGGCTGTGTACACCCTGGACAGGATTGTAATACAATACAAGGCGTCTACACAGAGACTCCACTTAGCCTTTGGACTGTTGGAGGAGACCGCTGCAGTACCGGGAGAACATGCAGACTCCACACACACACACACACACACACACACACACACACACATCGAATGGAGGTGGGATTCAAACCCACAACCCCGCAAGTCACCATACCACCTCAACATCATCATAAGTGTTCCTAAAGTGTTCTAAGAAGCTCTTTTTAAGTAGCGTTCTATTTGTATTCCGCTACGATTTATTTAAAGAACCTGCACCAGCTGCTTTTGGATTTTGAAGTTATCTGAAATGACAGGGAGTTTTAACCTCTGATCATTGCTTTGTAGCGTTCCCTCTTCACAGAGGATCATATTTTCCTGCAGATCCTGCCCAGACAGAGCTGGTAGTGTGTGCTACAGATGCCTGTATACAGTAGGTCCCTTTAAATACTTAACAAACAAGCGACAGCATGCATTATTAGAACCTGGGAGCCTGTTGGCGGAATGCAAGGTTATTTTTTATCTTGGCACTGGGCGTGTTGCTGGAGTATCATTTATGTATTTGCACAGAAATGTAACGTACTGGTTACCTACTTCGGTCACTGCTGCAGAGGGTCTAACCTGGACCGCACTACTGGCCCTCTGTACCGGCGTTCTGATGTCAGTTTCTGAGTTGCTCCCTCCGTCTCGTTAAGGCTTGATTACCTGGGAACAAAGATGGGGCATTAATGAGTAAATGACTGAATAATCTAAAAAAAAAATATGGAAAAAAATTTGGTTTGCGTGAAATTGCCTGGAAAATGGCGCCCCCTTCCAGGGTGCCCCCTGCCTCGTGCCTTGTATTTTCTGGGATAGTCTACAGACTCGGCCTTGACCCTGTATTGGATTAACTGTTACGGATGGGTGGATGGATTGATAGGGAAATGGATGGATGGATGCATGCATGGATAAATACTCTGATGGATGGATGAACAGTTTCCATGAGAAGAATATGGGACGTGTGAACAGTAAACAGTTTCGGAAGGTATAACTAATGGCTTTCATGTCAGTTATTCTGCCATTAAAAAAGCGACCCCACCCCACTGAGAGAGCTGAGGAAGAAGGGAATCTGTGCAACACCGGCGACTCCAACCTCATTAAAAGTGTCCCACTTAAAAATATGTTCTCTGTCTGTACCCATTACCCACCGGTACCTCCTAGTTTCTAGATCATTCTTATGTTAAATGCATCTGCTCCTTGACAGCAGCAGAGTTAAGCTTTTAAGCGGCATGATCCGTAAAGAGACACACAGCTATAAAAATACATCAGCTAGAAAAAGAATTTATTCCCCGATTTCTGGAATTCTCATACTTTTTTTGGAGATAAATATTTGATGGCAGAGAAGGCAAAGGGGCCGGAAAAGTTCCGCCGTGTGCCCAGACCCGGGAGGGAATCGCCGAAGATCACGCTCCAGCCAAACAACATCAACAATCGCCCGACTGTTTTCTCTTACATTAAACAGCCGTCGAATCAATAGATGTAGCCCCGCTGTTACAGGAATCCAATAGGGTCAGCCATTAGTCAAGAAACAGAAGCAAGGAAATGAACTGATTTGTTGCGGGGGGTGGGGGAGGGTCACATGCTCGCGATGAGTTGCATAGGGTAGTGGGCGTCGTCAGGCTCGTCGTGCTGGTCAGGTGCCCCGGGGATCTTCGGTGACGTGGCTTTTGGTGTGAAAGGAGGCTGTTGATTGAGAACCGAATACTGGGAGGGGTGACGGTTCGATGGCCGCGGTCCCTGGGGGTTCGGCAGGTTCATCGGGACGAACCCAGATCGCGACGCGCAAGACCGGCCGCAGCCCGGCCAGAGGAAACTGTAGTCCGCCGCCGCGGGGCGCCATGACTTTTTTGTTACTTATTGCTGGAGGTTTTGTAATTTTCACTCGGGACCCAATTATGCATAATGCATTATAATAGCGCCATAGAAACGCCGTGTCGAGATCAATAGGCACAGCGACGTTCGGCAGTGCGGCGAGGATGAGGGGGAAGCCGATCGTTTTATGCCCTCCTCGGTCGACTCCGATGCTGTATATTAATGGGACGGAAGCTTTGGTGCTCGGAAGCAAAGCTGTGTGAAATAATTCCCTCTGAGGGGCTTTTTCAGCCTCCGTGTTCATGTGACTGTCTTGGAAAGAGCTGTATAAATGAATCAGGGTTGACGTTTAGTGGTTAGCAGTGCTGCCTCACTTATTAGAAAAATCCCAGATATCAGCAGAATTTTTTTTCCCTCCCATTCTCTCTCTCTCTCTCTCTCTCTCCCACCCCTCAATGTATATGTAACGGTACACCGTTATTGTAGCCGCGAAGCTCAACGCGGACTCTTTGAAGTCGCCTGCCGGCATAACTGATGGCACGACACATAAGGGCCGTGCATCTGGGCCGTCCCGCCAGGATCTCTTGGCGCCTCGCTATTCAGATCACGTCAGGAATGGGGTCCCGGGCGTCCCTCCGTGGGGCCGCCGCCGAAGTGACACCGCGGAGACGAGATTCGAGGGTCGCCCTTTCAGCGGTCGTGGTGCGCCCGGTGCCCCTCCCGCCTCGGGATGACCCTCGGGGGTGCGTTTGTCGTGTCGGTGCGTCTCCACCCGGCCCTCGGGGGCGGCCAGACAGTCCACGTTTCTGCTTCCACCCAGCTCCCAGCCAGTCGAGAATACCAAGTATCTGGTGCAGGTGTGTTGGGAGCTGGAAAAAGAGAGCAAAAAAATGTGCACCGTCTCCAAGGACTGGGTTGAGAACCACCACATTATGCCCAACTAAAGACTTTGCAGTGGTTTACATTTCTGCCTTATTGCTTGTCCTGGCCAGCCTTGCATTCAGTTTCACTGCAAATGCAGTTTTTTTTTTTTTTGTAGTTCCAGTGTCCCTCGCTTTGGATTACCTAAATATGCGAGGACGAGTGGGATCATTTTTGGAGTATATCGACAAATAACCATTTTCCCTCAGAACGTGGTCCTGATGTTCGAGGACAGATACGCCAGCCGAGCAGACGGCCGCTGATTAGGGAGAGCCAGGGTTACCCGGCGCCAGATTCGTTATTGACCTTCAGCTATCGGTCATCGCAGTAGGATGGAGCGCAGGGCTCCCAAGGAGGTACAGGAGCAGAGCGGCACTCAAGTTAAGAGGCAATATGGTTTTCAACTGGAAAAAGATACTTGTTTCAAACTTAATGCTCCATAGTGGGATTAGAGTGTCCAATCAGGGCTTCCCATCTCATAAAACTATTCAGGGTTCCATGGCAACCTGCCCAGAAGAGAAAGGGAGTGAGAGAACAGAGGGAAAAGAAAAAAAAACATCCACCTGAAAGATTCTAAAACCCCGTAACTGGGGACAGGCTTCTGTACTCCACATCACAGACCAAACGAGCTGGTGACTTGAACACTATTTGGCTGGATTCACTGAGCGGTGAACAGATGAGGGATGTGCAGGTTAATGCACAATTAATCCCCCACTGTACTGTTCCAGGCACAGCAGGCTTCTTCATTTTCCTGACGTATTGTCGTTTGTATGAAAACGTCCAACAGGTTTGGGTCAGAGTAATCCTGACTAGATTCAGAGCAGTATACTGTATTTGTGTGCTGTATTCCCAAGCAAGATACTACAATCTTTCTACCGCCAATTCTTTTTTTCAAACTTTTTCCATTGATATCCTCCTTCCCATTACTCGTTTTTTTTATCACAGAATTTAAATTCACCTCACACCCGTTCAGTGTGTCTTGTCTAGCTTATGACGCCAACATGAAGGGCACGCTCACCATATGCTTACTTCGCAATTGTTCTTTGTCGTAAAGTAAGTAGTGAAAAACAAGTTACAAATGCTCTGGCGTTGTTTACCATCACTTAGACCATGTCCTTTGCGAACCCTGATCCTCTGACTCTAGCTAACGATAATACTACGTGCGACCATGGAGTGATTATATCGTATTGGTACCACGAAAAGAAAGAAGATAAACGAAGTCTTTACATCCGACCAGTTTCTTTATCGCAGATGACGAAACCGCTGACTAGGATGCGGCGGACTTCACAAGCGCAGGCGGTCGGGGCTTTATGGGTAGGGGGTACGCTGAGAAACAGCAATCCTGCCCTGGAATGAACAGCACCGCTGCATATTTCGCTTAAACGGACAAATGGGGCGACGGCCAAGCCACAGCTGGAGCAGGATTAAGGTAGCGAAAGCGCCATCTGTTGCCGAGAAATCATAAGACACGCCCTAATGTGTGATTGAACCAATTACAGTGCGTGACAGCTCGGCTTTACGTGCCAAAAGCCAATAACATCTAGAATGCTTCATTTTTGAAGCACTCTCCCAATTAGTTGGATAAAACTACACACCATTTTAGGAATTTCCAGTGGTTCCTTTCCTGACTACCGCAGAACAAACTGTCCCTAGGAGTTTACGTATGCCCTCTGGTCTTGTGATTTCATTTAGCAATAAGGTAATTAGCAGGTTACGTTTTTTTGTTTTTTTTTGCGTAGCGTAATGAAGATGCTCAGAAGAACAAAGAGCGAATGTGGGATTTGTTACATTATGTTTTACCTGCGAGATGATGTCATCGCGCTTCGAAGGGAGTTCCCTTAATGAGGCGAGCGGGACAGCCCTCCGTGGAATAGAGGCTATATTTGTAAGCGGTTTACTGTTCGCGAGAATCGCACGGGTCAGGTGGATTTGTTGGCAACGCGCTCTCCTTCAAGAGCGTCTAACTCCGGGCTCCGCACCGCACCTCCTGTCCGGAAGCGGTGACGATGGAGGGGCTGTCGTCGTTAGTCGACACCGTGAACGTTTCAGAGGGGCGATATATTATTCTGTCAGGTCTTGAACTTAGTCCAGGAGGCGCAGCTGTTTCGGGAATCTTGGAATCCCAACTGGTGACCCATCAGATAGAATTATAAACCCCCCCCCCCATTTGCAAAGCCAGAAATAATAATGGAAATGAGAGCTGCGGAACCGCTTCTTCCTCCCTCCACTTTTGGTGACGGCGGGACGACATAAATAAATCAGCATGGGGTCGTGTTGATCCTTCCAGTCCTCAGGAATAAAGTAAATTAATCATCCATTGTGGCTTCGGGAAAACAAAGAAGGCAGAACCTGCGAAAAGTGCTGGGGCAGCAGCAGAACTCGGTTATGAATATTAGAGGGCTGCGCATGTTGGCACTTCGTCTTCATCACTGGCTATGGCTGACTCTTAATTAATCCAACAGAAGAACACGTCTGCGCTGGACGCTTTGACAAAGAGCCATTGAAAACTTCAGGCCACTGATTCCCGTATACTACGCTCGCCTTTTCCTCCCCATATTAGCACTGGCGACAAATTCGGTAATGGGAGCTGGCATTATGATGTCTCTGAGCCTCCAATCAGATTTTGGGGACTGTGAAGCAGTGGCGCCGCGCCTCTGCTTTATGTGCATGCAGTATATGGCCTCTAGGGGGCATAGTGGTTAATGAACCGGACGGAACAGCTGCAACCGCAGTACTGTCATTCGCGGAGGCACCGGAAAATGAGGTTGTTGTAGCTTAGAACAAAGCACCTACTGTGAATTGCTTCATTAAATGTCCAATTGTTTTAAAGTTTAAAGTAATCCTAAGCTCTCAAAATGTCTCAGGATAAGCACAAGTGGTTATAATAGTGGGATTAAAACACTTTGAGATATTTTTAGCAGAAGATGCATAATGTGTAGTAAAATGAATGAGGGCCTCATAAAACGAGGGACTGGGAAGCAAGGGCGTCGGCTTAGTTTTAACCAAATCAGCCCGAACCCCCCCGCCCCCGTGAATGCACACGGTAATCCCAGAATACCAAGGACACATGCCTACTGTCCGGACTCAAATCTATGCTCTTGACATGGAGTGGTCTTGAGGTGGAGTTCAAGTAGAATTAGGCAGTGTTTTTCAACCAGTCAAATATTCCGTGCATCGTACTGCGGTGTATAATATTGTGGGGGTATCAAAAGGGATGCTATTCTGGTATTTAGAAATGAATGGTACACGCAAAGTAGTGTGGTATACTCGATTACCGGCCAAGCTCATGTTAAGCCACATGTTGAGTAAGTTCCTGCAGCAAAAGGTCCCTGAACTTAGTGCCACTTCAGGAAAGTGAGACCATATCAGAGTTGGAAAGGTGTCACGTGGTGGCAACATAATTCCCCCCCCCGCACCCCACCCCCCCAGTATCTGACATGCGCGCCTCGTACTCAAAGTGTAGCAATCCCCCCACCCCCCGGCATCGAGCTGAAATTACAGGCCTCTCCGCCTGCGGCTCCCCTTAAGCCCAGCCTGCCTGTGTTTCTTTGTCACAACTGTCACTTGAAATTGGGTCAAACCAAAAACAAGTGTGAGAGAGAGAGAAAAAAAACAAGATTGACTAAATAGTGTTGAGCTGTCTGTACAGACCTCGCGAAACAGGCCGTGTCTTCCTCCTCAAAAGGGGTACACTGACAGTGTGGCCAGTAGTAGCGTCTAACAAGCAAAATAAAATGCGCAGCGATAGATGGGCGTGAAGCGAGGATTGTTATGGATATTTATTGGCGTTTCCACGCAGGGCGCATCGACGGCACCCTGGTCCGGCTCGGCTTTCGCAACGGACACCTTTCGGACGCCAGCCGAGGGGTCACGCATCGTTCCAAGGAAACTCGAGTGACATTTTAAGTCGAGGGCTCTAAACCAGGTTGGAAAAATATAAGCTGGGAGCAGCCCCTTCAAGGCAGGGACAAATTTAATTTTCATTTTCATTATGAAATCCTCTCTCATGAAACTCAAGAGAGCAGCGCGATCCATCGAAGGACTTCCATTATGATGCCGAGGACCGTGAGTCAAAAACACAACGAAGAGAAGCTCACCGTACTGGCAAAATGTGTCCGTTAATAGTTTGGATAAAGTGCAGGAGTGCTAGCCATCCATCATATAGCCACTTATCCTGGGCAGGGTGGCGGGGCGGGGGGGGGGGGGGGGGGGGGGGGGCGCGGGAGCCGGTCCCAGACTGCACAGGGCACACGGTTGGGGTCCAACGTGGATAGCGTGCCGCAGGAGGGTCATGCCGAAAATAGCTCATTAACGAGGTTCAGAGAATGTGCGCCTCTGAAATAGCTTTGGTACAATAATCACACGTCGTCATTAGTAATTATATGCAGTTTTATTTTGAGCGTTACTTTTTTTTTCTTTGGTTTTTCTGTCGTCCCCCCCCCCCTCAAAAAAAAAAACCATTTCATCCTTGTCTCTTCTACCCTACAAAGGCCAAAACGGCATAACCGCATATTTTGTCGCAGTCAAATTATGTCCGAAATCGTGCCTCACGGCTTCCGTTTTTAATCTCGTGACGGAATGCCTCACTTCAGCTACCCTCGGTTCGGAAGACAACGGAGTGTGAAGATTACGGAAGCTACGGAATCCACACCGCAAAGGCGAAACCGCTTCTTACTCGGCGTCATTGTCAATGTAGTAGCTGTGTTTTGCCTTTGTACGGCGGTTTGTGGAGAACTTGGCTTATTGACATTGGCAGGGTAGGGCTTTTCAGTATATGGAGGAAAAAGTTCAAACTTCCCCCTGTACCACTGAAGTGTAAAATCACAAAAAAAAGGAGAGTGTTTTTACTGCCGGCATGGAGGATGAATGAAGGGTGAAGCTGCACTGTGAATTCGTCCACGAGTTTAACGCACCAAACTCCTCAACACTCCTCCAGGTCTATTATGCTATTAAGCTTGATTAAGACAAGTTGGATTAATAGGTGGGATGAAATATCGTATGAAATCAGATGTACTGTTAGGTAAGCTAATAAAGGTTTTATTTGCCAGTTTAGCTTAGTGAAGTTTTGGTGTTTGGTGGAATAATTCTAGAATGTTCCCTGGCAATTTTGGCTCTCCATCACCTTGCACAGGTGCTCGCGACATTTAATTTGTGTGATTTTGTCATGGCTTTAATGAGCTCTGCATATGTTGCCATCCTCGCATCTTTATTGAATTGCGAAATAAACTTTTAGATGTGACACTTCTGTGCAACTTGCAGACAGCCAGGAATAAATTGTCATCTATACTGATGCTAGAACTTAATGGGAACAGCGAGGAGACGCCGGCGCTCGTGTTCAAAGGTGCTCTCTTGTGTGCAGATCCATCCTCCTACCATGATTTGATGCCTTGTCATTTGCACAAGTACAGGAACGTGCTTCCTTATTTTCACATATCCCACCATGCTCTCCTCACATGCACACACATGCACACACACATATGCAGGTGAGACTGAAGGGTTGGGTTAGGACATTAATCTGCCACCCCTGGTACATTGTGGGGGGGGGGGGGGCATTGCTGAAGAGCACAACGGTGATGTGACTATTCTACTGATGGGATCTGAATCGAAAACCTTCTGATCACATGCTTAGCCCGCTGTGATTTCTATGGGAAAGATTTTGTTTCAATTGTAACCAGTTATCAGCTAGTCAAAGGGTTACCTTCCGTCGTTATGTTACAATATCGATGGCGTACCGTGCAGTTACGGAAAGAGGGAGAGTGTGTAAAAGAAGGCTTTTTTAACATTGCGTTATCAACCAGTTTTAGACACCGCAATTTATTACAACGGAACAGGTTTTATTTTCTCGTAAGCATTTTCATTACCATCGCTGACTGTCACGACAGGCATTTTCTGTTTCGCTTTACGCTGTCTCCGCAGCCGGGCTGTTTTGTATTCAGGTGAACGTGCGACGCAACAGAGGACGAGTGCGGGCAAACGGATTGAGTGGTCCTGTGTTACGCGGCCGATAACAGGTTGTAGTTACCCAGGCGATTGTTCCTGATCAGCAGGCTATGCATTCCACACCTGAAGAATTCTGACGAAAACACCACACGTAGCAGGCAAATGACAATAATAACAATAACAATTGTGTTGTGATGGGTTGACACCATGTTGAATCTGTCCTCGTGCCTTGTGTATTATGCTGCCTTGGATGGAGGGATGAACGGATGGATGCATAGATGAAACGATCAAAAAATAACTATATTGTCACATTTTAAGTGAAGTGCACGTAGTATGACAGAACTGCATGTAGTCGCGCATGAAATGATGTCGTCTGGGGGCACAGCACATACTCGTACTTGCGTCTTAGACTATTGCGTAGCAGATAAAAGTGAAGAATAACGTGATGACAGACACAAACAGCTATGAATACTCAAAGCTAATTAAATTGTCTCGATTCCCAGCTGTTGGGTAACAAAGGAGCGTAATTGCATTGCTCTGCTGGGAGGGGGAGGGCCCAGGTAGAACGGGGTGCTGTGGCCAGCATGCGGCGAGCTGATTGGCTGGGGGGGGATAATGTTGATTTCCCGCACGCGGATGGAGACGCATTAGCGTCGGTGAGCGATCGCTCTGTAACGCGCCGTGACTCAACCCGTGACGGATAGCTGTTGGCCGACAGGGGTCTGTACTGAAGCAGCACACCCTCTATGTCCTTGAAATTCTCTTTCCAGGAAAGTTTAGAGGTTGACCAAGCAGAAAAGACGTGTTTTTTTTCCCCCTACTCCTGATTCAGAGTGAGAAAATGAATGAAGTGGCCAAACCTTTGTTTTAATGCTGTTTTAGATCCACAAGAAGATGTCACCCATTTGTGTCTCTCTGAAGTACATACATTTAAACATTCTGAACAAGTAGTTCTCGATGACAGGCTTCCCCTAGGCTCTCAAAATGAAGCTGAAAGTAGATTCTGGGTTTGCTACTGAGGTTTAATTAGGGCAGTATTGAAAGGAAGTCCTTTGTGATATTGTGAATGGATCGTTACCCTCAAAATCTTTAAAAATATTCCACAAAGCTGTTAAGAGCAAGTATGTTAATAGAAATGCACTAATACTGGTAATGAGAGGGATAATTTTAGGCTGCTTTCTGTGATATATGTCCATATAAAAAAGCAGCAGCTGTATTGAGTTTTTTTTCTGAGGTTAAACTAAGCCTATATATTGTCTCTTGTCTCCATTAACTGAAAGTTGTACTGTCTCAGACTGAAAAAGACCAGTTTAAACAATTGCCACACTATTTTGTTAAAAAGACAGCAGTGGCTGATGTCTGGCAAGCCCACATACACACACACACACACACACACACACATACACACACAACTCACATGTTTGAGGGGACTGTCCATTCGTTTCTATGGACAAAACCATAATCCCAACAACGGCCACCTTAATCGCTACCCAACCTTAACCTTAACTATAAATAACCAAATAAGTACAAGACTTGACATTTTTAGTTTTATCGTTGCATTCAGAGATAAATTTGAGGTTATAGTTCTGGGGACTGAAAAACTGTCCCTACCAGGAAAAGTTACAGGTTTTTATCACAATGTGGGGATATCTGGTCCCCATAAGGCAATAATTACAATGCACACACACACACACACACACAAACATATACACACATGCACCAGGACGCACACATATCCAAGCATCCATCCCTTCTCACTTCATACCATCTCTCTCCATCTTGCGTCATGCATTCATCTCCTCCATCCGACGCCACAGGAAGTCGTGCAGCTTGTGTAGGCAGTTGAACCAGCTCTGGGTCTCGTCCCCCGAATGCGACGGAGCGTCCCCACTGGGGCCTCGTCGGAGGCTCCGCGTCATTGCCGAATGCTGCCGAGCGACGGGGCGCGCGGCCGTGCCTGACGGAAGGGCCGAGGCGTCGAAGCGCACAACACATATTGGCGATCCTAAAGTTAGCGGTTCTGCTAATTACACCATATGGCCGAAAGGGTGTGGACCGCCGTGTTAATTAGAAGGACTGCCTCATTAGGCCACACCCATCACTGGCGCGGGAATTTAATTAAGCGTACAGTCACGCATGTCTCCTGCGGCTAACATTAGCAGCAGAATGGAAGGTCACCCGGAAGAGGTCAGTGCCTTTTCGTTTGGCGGCATCCTAGGACTCCCATCTCCCCAAAAAAAAAAATCACCTCGCCATATATCTGCCCTGGTCCGCCGCAGGTGAAGCGACCGTGAAGGTCAAAGTGTCCGCGAGCGAGTTTAGTTGTGAAGTGGTCGGTCACACGGGCCCAGAGAAACGGACCTGATCGTCCAACATCGATACCCAACCCGAATGGCAGCAAATCCCACCATCCAACTTCTAACGAAAAGCCTTCCGGAAGATCAGAGGCTATTGTACAAACCTAGTGTGGAGTAACTTTTGCATTAATCCCCCGGAACAAGCTGGAGTTCACATTTTTGGCCATGTAGTGTATTTCCAGGAGATTAAAGAATGTAGCCTAGCGGGATAAATAAACAGTATGGATGTCTCTGTCGTTAGGATGCTTGATAAGGGTGAATCGTCCTTCGTTTCAAAGCTTCTGAAGGTCTGACCTCTACTTGAAATATATTTACTTCCTCCAAAGAGAATTTGATATATTTAATTACTGTATCTACACTATTATTACCAATTTTAATGGAAGCCCTGACCAGCTATCTGTATCGGTATCACCAAAAGCTATTACTGTCTGCAGTTTCACTCCTGAAATATCAGTTTCCTTCTTGTATACTAAAACAAATTGAGAGGTACAGTCCGTTATTTATAAATACGCCGAGCAGTGGGATCGACTGGCAGCTGGTCGTCTCAGATGGAAACGTGTCTCTTGCGATGTGATTCATCCGTATTGCCTAGCTCTGCAGTACGGCGCATATTGTGCTGTTGTGGTTTTTTTGTTTGTTCGTTTGTTTGACACAATGATAGGTTAGGTTTAGGCATCCTGGGGATTAATGTAAAATGATTAATTGGAGGCGGAGGTAGCTAAAGATCCGTCCGGTCTTATATCAGGTAAGAGTGCCGTTAATTCGCAGGTGATGTCGTCTTGAAGATGTGCCCTTGCTTAAATCGGCGCTTCTCAAGAGTGCCGCCAGCAGGTCTCCCGAGTGGCTGGTTTTAAAACGGCGCGAAGACGCGGCCCTCAGTTCTGCGCGATTTTGACAGGGGCTTTCAAACCCCTCTTCATCAGCAGCTAAAAACGGATGATCGAGAGCTTAAAAGCTGTCAGATAAGCCATTGTGGTCAAACAGAGATTGATTTTACAGTTGTTGCCCATCCAGGTACTTCAGGAAGTGCCTACTGCCATCTGTCGGGAACGCGTGGAAGGCGTTTCCAGTCAGCGTTTCCAACCATCAGTGATTAAAAAAATAATGAAAAATCTCTCCCCCTTTACAGATCAGCATCTTTATGACACATTTATCCAACTACGGAAATGACCGGCTAGGCCTTTACACCTTTGTGAACCTGGCTAACTTCGTCCAGTGCTGGACCAACCTCAACCTGCACACACTGCCGCCACTGCAGCTGGCACGCAAGTATTTCCAGCTCTTCCCAGAACAGAGGCAGCCGCTTTGGCAGGTGAGCAGGTGTTTGCAGCAGGAACGGGTCCTGATCCAGCCATGGTACCTTCCACTCTCGCCCGGCATAGTTTGACATTGAACAATTGGTTTGAAGTAACTAAAAGCATCATGATCTGTTTATCGTCCCTAAATATATGATATGATATGATATGATATGATATGATATGATATGATATGATATTGGTATAAAGATCAATATACACATGCACTACAATCAGCATATGAGTGTTTTATTGAAACATCTATGTTTTTGGGAGGCTTTGTGCGAGTCGTCTCCCGTTTTAACGTTGACCGCTAGCTAATTTTGCATAATTCATCATTGGCGTCATCAGAATCCCTGTGACGACAAGAGGCACAAGGACATTTGGTCGAAAGAGAAGACGTGCGACCGCCTGCCGAAGTTCGTGGTGATCGGGCCGCAGAAAACCGGTAGGTAGAGCGGACGCCGGCGCCGTATATGGGGGCCGCAGGAGCTCATTTTGGTTGATTTGCTCCAGGCAGTCTGGCACAGCTCCTGAAAGGCCTAAGTGAACGCCAACCTCTACGTCGTATTTCTGTTTTCTTTTCTCTCTTATCTTGATTTTTTTTTTCTCCCCTCCCCAGACACAGTGCTTTTGGTTTAATCAGAGAGAGGGTGAAATCAGAATCCGCTCACGGTCAAAGGAATTGGGAGACCTTTCCTGTGGTTTTCTAACGCAGCCGCCGAGCCCCGCTAATGCTATAAAAATTTTTGTTTATTAGGGTCCGAGACGTGAAACGGGGAATGTGAGCCATCGGGTTTCCCTGTAGAATGTCTTCTCCTTGCACCGGTTTGTCCGTTTTGTATTGTGATCCCCAGACGGCTGGTTTAACATGAATTAACTTCAGAATGAAAGGGGACTTTCAGAGGGCAGGGCGTGGATGTAATTCAGCTCGGCGCAAAAGCGCATGCCAGACCGTCACGGATCCCGACCCGCTCGGCTCTCTCTGACACTGCACTCGACAGCGTGACACTCCGGGCTTTATACCCCTCGCACACCATCTCATTTTCGTGAGGGTTTAGTGTTAATGGCCTATCACACCTCTGTCCTTGCATTCCTGTGTATTTTACATCTCGCCCTGTACTTAGACATATAGATGCATATCTTATAGCTCTTGATGCTCCTTAAAAGACTATGGAGGCATAAGTACAGAATCTGTAATGTGAAGAGCTGCTTCATGTCAGGATTCTTTTTTGAAAGTGTATCTCGTAATAGGAGCCATTGTAAGTTTATACTTCAACGTCTTAGAAAGTGATCTCTTTGAAGGCTAATTTTATTTGAACACTGATACAATTTTTTTTTTATTTTAGTGGATTTCCATCTCTGGGTATTTCAATCTGTAACATCCCGGTCTCGGTTTGCATGTTATGACACGTTCCGTCATGGTGTAGAATGTAACATTTCACGAAAATGGGGTTTTAATAAGATTACGGGGTATTGAAATTTAGAATAGAATCATGTACCAGATTATGGTCATAATTGCTCAGATAAGTAAAAATAAAGTTTGGGGATATGTGTAATTCCTATTTCGACCACAACAGCATTGTTTTTCCTATGAACTGGATAATAGTGCTCCATGAATTTGGGGCTAACTTGTGGATAATCACGTAGCGTTACCTTTCGAAACGGCTTTATTCTCAGGAACCACAGCGCTGTACCTCTTCCTCATCATGCACCCGTCTATATCAAGCAACCTTCCCAGTCTGAAGACCTTCGAGGAAGTTCAGTTCTTCAACACCAATAACTACCACAAGGGTATTGACTGGTAAGCAGCGTTTTTTTTTTTTAAATCAGTGGTTTTGTCAGATTTGTTTTGCTGGCGTGTTTAACGTCGTGTTGCGTTAGGGTGTAGTTGGTTAGTGTTGGGGGGCCCCTTTTGGAAGAATTTATGAATTTCTGAAACAATACAAAGATGAAGCCATTTTGGGATTTGCTTTTTTAAAGGTGGGGGTATAAGAGGGGCCATAAATCATAGGGAAGGACCAACTAGCCAATGGTGTGTTTTGAATTGGTGAGTGGCAAGGGAGGGGCCCTCTTAGGCCCAATCAGTTTTCAATTGGGGGGGCGGGGCTCCTATGGCCACACCCCTTTATATGCCCCTTGATGCAGCATTTCATACACTACATATAGAGCATCATTTCTTGTCATTAACATTTGAGACTTAAAAGAGAGGAGGAACATAGCAAGTCATATGGGTCACCCGAGAGCAGGGGGATGAGCCACCGAGGGCCGTGGAGCTTATCCAGGCCTGTCAGGACTCGACCCGTGGGCTTCAGCCGTCCCGGGCCAAGGTCACCCGGTGCTGCAGGTCGCAAGCGGCAGCAGTGACCTCCGGCGCACACGGCCCATCGAGCGGCGTCCCGCCCGAGGCTCAAGGTACCGGAGCTGTCCCCGAGGTCCCATTCACCTCCACGGGTCGGCCGGCGGGAGACCGGATACCCCCACCTCACCGCCTATGCCGCGCTGACATTTTGGTCATCAGGCACTCATAAAAAAGCCCGGTGATGGATCAAAATAGGTCTGCAAAGGTCACGTTTCAGGACTGGGCTTTCATCACGTTGTGCTGTGGATTAGCATAAAATAACACGGGGATTTAAAATGTCATTGTGTCGTTAATGAGATGGCGGCCCAGCGCACGTGTTATCAACAGCAAAACACTTGCAAGTCCACAATTGCTGTTACTGGCAATTAATGTTGCACACACTACCTGAAATGTTTATTATTATACATCTTTATCATTTATTTCAGGAAATTATGAACATTATGTCGAATTTTAAGTGACGTTGTGTCAAATTATGATTCTGGATCATTTTTATTTTCTGTTATATGAGAACTTTGTTTCATATGGTCAAAAATTAAACTTACACCAATAGTTGTACTTAAACAATGCCTTACTGACACACGATTGTCTTAATTTGACTTGGAACTCAAAATCTTAAAATTATGAAACAAGCTACCTCATAACAACCTTAAAACAAGAAAATAATGAACTCTTTTATTAAGCTCAGAAACTAGCATAAAGTTAGAGAACTTTAATGAAAGCGGCTTGGCCTATTAGGTGCTAATCATGCCACGGTTGCACGTTAAATCCTGGTATGGGCCACACGTTACGTTTCAGAAATTCCCTTCGGAGATTAAAAAATCCTCCGTCCATCAACCCACCTACCCACCCACCCACCTACCCACCCACCTACCCACCCACCTACCTACCTACCTACCTACCTACCTACCTACCTATCGATCGATCGATCGATCGATCGATACCAAACGTTCCCGGAGCGCAGACAAACAGGCAGGGAGTCGGGGAACACAAGGTTTAATCGGGGAAACAGCAGGCAATGACACACCAACAATACAATGACCGGACTGGGGAAACAAACGGAAACCCGGACTAAATACAATGGACTAATGATAACAATCAGGAACAGCTGGTAAACATGGGGAATCCAACAGGGATAATGAGGGGGCGTGGCACACGAGAGGAGCGGACGATCGGGGCAGGACCCTGTCTGTCTGTCCACCCACCTATCCATCTATCTGTCTGTCTGTCCACCCATCCATCTATCTGTCTATCCGTCCATCCATTCATCTACCTGTCTATCCGTTCATCCATCTATCTATCCATCCATCAATCAGCTGAGTACTCGGTGACTGTGACTCTTTATACTCAGCTGGTTGGTTGAAATAAAATCTTGGTCTGTATTTGTACTCTCTGGACCTGAAATCTCTACTTCTCTGTCTGTCTGTCTATCTAATGCTTAGTCTGGTATACTACAATATTTCCATTCCCAGCTGATGACTAACTTTTATGTTATGCATATTTTTCTAGCAATTACAGACTAGATTTTCCTATATATATTTCTCATATGGTTATATATTCATATATATTTTTCTTATGTATTCATTTTTGTAATCTTATGGCCCAGGCTATTACTGGCTGATGATGTTCTCTTAAAAAATAGATATTCTTTCATAATATTCTATTATCAATATACCAGTCTTTTTTAAGCCATAGCCTGTTTCAGGTTCCCATTTGAGAGCGTGTGTGTTTAAATTTGCTCTGGACAATAATAATCACTCACATAGCGTGGAAGCAGGGAAGGGGGAGGAGAGACATATTTTAGCACCAGAGGTGTCTGGCATTAACCTAGACACCCCCAGGGTCCTCGCTGTACACAGTGCAAATTGGGGGGAAAGAACGCGAAGAATGCGCGAAAATGAAGAATGCGTTAATCGGCGATTTGTGTGGTTGTCACTATAGCACACCGACGGTCTTAAAATGGTGCTGTGCTGATGTTAAAAAATGTGTGCTGGGGAACGGACACACGTGGATGGCATGCTGAAACAATACACAATAGTGAGCTGAAACAATACACAATAGTGAGCTGGGAATATTCACACTCACCAGCCACCAAAGCCAACAATAAATTTGAGGAGTATTAAGTCGGCACTTGTTGGGGGGGGGCGGATTGGCTATGTGATTGATTGTGCCCCCCCTTTGAGCTTCTAAGTAGCCCTTTCCGATAAGTGATGATCATGCAGAATCTACTGAGGAGCAACCCCCCGCCCCCCCCCCCACCCCGAGGGCCCTTGATCAGCCTTGCTATGGCAGTGGTATTGAGAGCCCTTCTTATGATGGCATGT
>JAABNY020000050.1:796061-843067 GCA_015164015.2 Brevimyrus niger
GAGAGGCCCCCAAATATTTACAGTCCCCCGATGGGCTCTGCCATTCAGTGACGGCCACATTACGCGTGAATCCCCGCAGAACAGCTCCCATGTGGCCGGCGTTTATTTGCGCTCCATGCTCTCGTTGGGGGGGGGCTTTATGACCCAGATAAATGCAAACAGTAAACCAGGCCGCGGGAAGAGGAAATCTCCGCCGGGCGTTCATTTCTATTCATGAGAGGTTTCGGATTGCAGTGAACCACAAGTGACCAACTTTGACACCCTGCTGACACCCTTATGACCATTCAGATTCAAGAATTCAACAACAGTATCATGGTATAAATGTTATTATTTTTATTCACTCATCTATCTATCTATCTATCTATCTATCTATCTATCTAGCTAGCTATTTGTCTGTCTGTCTGTCTTATCTTTTAAAAAAAAAAATTATAATATGTAGCACTGCTAGGAACTTACACAGAGTTTCATTGTATATGTACAAAGATAAATATTCTATTCTATTCTATTTAACTCCATCCCTCACCTCTTGAAGCAGTGGGCTGAGGTGAGGATCCAGCAGCTGCTGACCAGCGTCGCCCCGCACACCAGACGCCCGTCACCTGGGGAACCACGCAGCCGGATGGCGGCCTGCCAGGGCCAGCCGCCCCTGGAAGCACACAGACACACACACACACACACACACACACACACAAAAAGACACACACACACACAGGGACACACACATGCAGGCCAGTCAAGATTTATAGCAGCACGATGTGGGTGGTGGGGGCCTCAAGTGTGCAGCCCCCCTTCAGGAGAAGCACACTTCCCGTCACATGACACGACGCGGGTCTATCCGACCACATCCACGTCAGTTCATGAGGTTCTTATTTGCCTGCTTTTCCCTTTTCTGTCCGTCCCTAACAGCACGGCTCCCGCTGACAGATTAATGTGCTTGGAGAGCAGAATCGGACCCGTCATCCAGCATGACTCGTGCTTCACCTCAAAGGCAACACATCACTTCTTTTTTACCTTGATGTTGTGCCACGGAGCTCCTTAAACACAACATCTGCATTACATCCAAAACCAGCAGCGATGCACCGAGCTGAAATCTGCTCCGTCCATATGGAATTTTCCCCCGTTCGCCACGGCATCCCGGATTAATCTGCGATGCATTCCGAAAGCCTTACCTTAAGGAATTCTCCCCGCCAATAATTCTCTTCTGCCGCGGCCGCACAGGGCGGATTCCGCACGCCGGGCGCGCGGGATCTGGAAAGGGGGGGGGACAGAATCGGGCCTCTGAAATCACAGCGTTTAATCGAAACCCGACGCACATAAAGACAGCAAGTCCTGCTTCCATTGGGAACGTTTTGTGCGGTAAAAGGGCTAACGGATAAACCGCAAGCTGAGCTAAACAAGACGTTACGTTATTCCGTTAAGAACAATATACGAGGAGGCCCACCCGCCCCCGAATGACCGGCAAAGAATTTCCTCCTCTCTCTTTACACGGAAAGCTTCGGGGGAAAGCCCCGCCACACCCCCGCCCCCGGCCCCCCCCCCCCCCCTTTATCTCACACACCACGCCACCCTTCTCGGGTGAGTCGTAAGAGAAGCTCGCACTGTTTGTCCAGATGGGGAAGGTATAGAACGCGGTTTAACCTATCCTACAGGGGAGCGCGGGTGTGACAGAGCGCCGACTACGCGGCGGCATTAAAAAACAGGCCCCAGAGCTTTGAGCCGTTTGTTATTCATTATCCCCTCCATCTGTCTTAAACAATGTGGCCGTGTGTGTTGAATCCGACCAGCACTACACCTCATCTCCGGCCAGTGATTATTTTCCTAGCAATGTATGTTTAGATTCTCCAACGCAGTGTCTGGTTTTGTGTTCTCTATGTTTGACACATCCTCCGCCTCATCTCCGTCCAACAATATGCCGATTGTTTTTGTTTGCGTTTTCTTTTCGTGTCCTTTTTTTTTTCCCCCAACGTGAGGCTTGCAGCTGTGGCAGGATAGCCAACCGTCACGCTCTCGTAATCAGATGGAGAATTTCGGATTTGTGGTGTGTCACGCAAGCCAAACAGAAAGAGGCTGTTACTGGGTCAAAGGGTCTGGCCTCAACGACGACGGCTCTAACCATTCCGGTTTTATGATGTATGTCAGGGCAAAGTGCTGACTTTGGCATTGACCTGGAGCCGGTTAACAACTGCACTGCTAAAGTCCTCACTTTGCACAGTAGCGCAGGTCTGGCTTGTGATTTCTCTGGCTACAGTTACCAGGCTCAGCATTATGCAAGGGGAGCACAAATTTCCAAAACTCACTCGGTCCACGTTTTGTTGTTTTTGAGATGAGACCTAATGCCAGGCTTCCTCAGCACATTCTACAGCGTCGGGAACCAAAACTCACTCAGACCTCACGCAATCCAAAAGAAGGGATTTTAGAAACACATAGCTAGCAAACGAGCATTTTGCTTTATAAGCGGTTGAAGGGCTTATATCCAAAACTCTACACGTCCGCAGAAATCTTTATAAAAATGTTTCCTAGGGACTGAGCTTTGGAAATTTGCTCTTTGAATGCTTATAAAGCAAAATGCTACTTTGCTAGCTATTTTTCTAAAATCTCCCTACTAAAGGTGCTACTTTACAATAAAGCTCCCCCTGCCACTTATAAATAGCAATAACTCATATAAAAATAAAATCAGTGTTATTAATGATTTACAAACCTTCTTCTTCTGTTCCTTTATTTGTTTGTTTGTTTTCTCTCACTCAGACCCATGAATATCAGAGTGAGTCCGTTGCTTGTGTCCTTGTACCCCTATGCTGATCTGTTGTCTGTGGCATTTTAATGTTTGAATGTTGTTCTGCATTCATATTTATTTATGTGTACTGGGTTGGTTGTGGAACTGAAGGCCCTTCTGGGAGAAATAAAGTAATCTGAATACCGATTACTGAATACTGAAGTGCTACAACCCAGTTAATACCCAGATTATAAACCCTTTATAAGGGTAGCCTTCTTGTAAAGCAGTACCCTATTAATACTCTTCAGGTTTGAAAACATTTTTTGAAGATGGTGAAATGAAAACGGAGCGATCGCAATGAGGACACCTTGGCCGGGGGCTCCGCTGGCGCTCCGGCCGTAGTCGCAGATGACTCCGGCGTCCTCGCTGTGGCGACAGTTGTGCGAGCCCGCCGGCCCCTTGATGCAGTCCCCCAGCGAACGCTCGGCCCCCGTGCACTTCACGTTGTCCGCGTGGATGGGCCCTTGACCCTCCCCGAAGTAGGCCATCGTCCTCGCTTTGGCTAGGCCGCTTGGCATTGTGGGAGAAGAATGCCGTCATTACGTCATCAAAGCCTGGATCACTGTCATTCACTAGAGAACAGACGCAGACACTCGTCCTAGTGAGTAATTACCCCCCCCCCCCTCCCCAAGTTAAAAATAATTGCGGTGACAGATTCCTGTAATGAAAATAGCGCTGAATACAAGAGTCTAGCTTCCAGGTGAGACTTTTGCGTTGTGTGATAAGGAACCGAGAACATTAGAGAGGTAGCTAATAACCTCTAACCTCTTCTTTTATTCGTGCCTCATTAGCCTTTGTCTTTGTGCTTTTCAAGGTTTTTGGCGTTAATATCCTGTCACAGCACTGCGAACGCAAGCAGGACAGACACTTTGTGGCGATTTCAACACAGTTACTTCAAAAGACACCGCGTACAGAGACAGACACGATGCGCAGATACAATGCGCCTATATTTCTAATAGTCTTTCAGGCGTGACTTTGCACTTATGTCTAATGGAAAAATGTCAGATATCTAGAAACTCGGTCACGAAATATCCAGGGGCCTACACGGTCTAGAAAATTCTGGATGTTTCTAGTATTAGGCCCACTGCTTCATTTTATCATAGAAGTTATAATAGAAGGTGTCACTACAATACCCACGATAGGCGTCATACCGGAGCTGTGTACAGGGGTGGGGCCACAGGGGCACTAGCCCAAGCTGAAAGCTGATTGGCCCTTGGAGTTCTCCTCCCCTGTCAGTCACCCTTCCAAAACATATCATTGGCTAATGATAAGGTTGGCCCCTCTGCCTGAATTATGGCTCCTCTTATGCCTTCCACATTAAAATATCCTAAAACTGCTCTCAGGAGTTTTCATAGGATACACAATTAACACGTACAGCACTGAGCCGTCATCTGGCAAACAGAAATTTCCCTGATCTACAGCTGAGCCTAACCAGCGGTAATTCCTATTGCTTCTGTGTGCCATGGCCGCATTTGTTATGTTATACTTCGCAGGTGTTTGAGACTTTAATCTACCTCCAGGGAAGCGCGAAAGGAGGTAGGAGAGTATTTGGCTCATTGGCTATTGTAAGCGAACACAGGCTCACAGCATCGTAATGGCTTATTTTGGATGAGTTTGAATAAACCCAATTCACCCGATGTGAAGCGGTGATTTGCATTAGCGTGCTAGTACTGACTGGTCGACGTGTTGTGCTTGGCCCCCCCATGAGACGCTCGTGCTTGAAGTGCTTCTAACAGCTGCCCATCCATCACAGCTACGAAGGGCTTTTTTTCTTTCTTTTTTTTTTTGCATGAAAAGAGTCTGATATCATCTCAGGCATTTCCAGTCCGAAGGACGTCGGAAAAAAAAAGGCACCAGTAACGTCAAGTTAACTTCCATGTTAAGAATGCATTAGCAGAGGAGGCCCTTATATATGGAAAATTCCTTTTTAGTATATGAGAAAAATATGTGTGTGTGTGTGTGTGTGTGTGTGTGTGTGCGCCCACTTGTGTGTATATAATTATATGTATTTTATGTTGTATTGGATGCCGTTTGAATTTAAAGAATATTTCAAGAACTCTTAGATAACTTTCAATAGTAAATTGAATAATGCCAAAATAATCCCTTTTATTTCTATTTGTGTGTGATGGGAAATACTCTGTAGTATGATGGGCATAAATGAAGACTGACTGGAAATGGGAATAATTAAGTAGGCCCAGGAAAATGCTCCACCATTAGGGAGAAACCCGACTGACCCTCATCGCACAGCCTCACCGTCCCAGGCCCCCTATTGGCCTCAGACAGTCACTACACTAAATATCACTGAAACACATTTCTTATTTAGGAGATGCTGAGGCAGCTAGCTAGCTACGATCTTCTGACTTTACTTCGTTTTCGAAACATCTTGGGGGACGAATTACAGGTCGAAAGTTCAGGTTCAGTACAAACCCAGGCCAAAGATTTTGCTTCAACCAACCAGTTGAGTATAAAGAGTCACGGTCACATAGTACTCAGCTGGTTGGTTGAAACAAAATCCCGATCTGGATTTTTACTTTCTGTTCCCTGAACTTTCCACCTCTGGCTCAAAGTGACTTTTTCGACTGGGGCTCCAGAAAACAATGAATGGGGTCCCACTTACGTGTAACCAAGCTGCCGGCACACCACGTCTGCATCTCGGTCGGTCCATCCATCATCACAGATGGTGCCCCATCGTCCGTTGATCAGCACCTCCACCCGGCCCTCCTTCGGATTCTCTCCACCCACCAGCCGGAGAGGCAAACCTGCGACAGCAATGGACACATTGGGGGTTGATGAGTGGGGCAGTTCTGACCCCACTGAAAACTTTCGGCCGACACCAGTGACACGTTTGGCAGTGGGCAGGACTAGAAATTCAGACAAGCCAATTATCTGTGATTCTCACTGCGTGTGACATGCCTTAGCCAATGAGATCAGTGCAGCTCTTTGTCATAAGTTTTGACTCCGAAAGAGATGACTTAGGTTTAATTGGAGCCGAATCACTTGTTGATGACTGACGAATCACGTCGAATGTTAGAGTGAAGTGTTACTTTGTAGCGCGGCACTTTTTTGACGTATCTCACCATCGACGCAAACGTGTCTCACACTGTGGGGATGTGAGATGACATTTAACGAAAGCAGCAGCGGACTGGTATGGAACGGGAGGGTTCAGTATTCGCACTTGACAGGTGACATGACCCGTTAACGTATCAACCACCGCTATCACTGAGGCGACAAGCACCCTAAGTTGATGCGCCCAGATTCCACACTAAACCACAGTCTGTCTTCCAGGAAAGAAGTGACTGGCTGGTGGCGGACAAGTTGTTCTGAATCCCCAAAAAAACTTCAGTAAAGACACTGATTTCGGCAGGGCTATTAATAAATAACGCTCGCTGGAATGTTGACTTTGTTCGCACTGACCCAACGGTAAGCGGACCCCCGTACATCGCTCATTTGCGAGCACCCACCAGAGCGTTATCTTGAGCCGTCAGCAGATCCTAAGCGTGCCACTGGCAGTGACACTGGCAGTTAGTATAAAGCCCGCACTGCGCTTTCGCTTCCTCCAGTGGTGGTTGGCATACAGTACGATGCTTGAGGTAACTGATCAAAACCAAACAGCCACAAGAGAGGCTTTAAGGTGGCTACTGACGCCCCGATGTGCCAGGAGCGGACATGGCGAGATCGTTCCTGTTTTGGTTCAAGGGCTCAGATTTGGTTTATACATTAGCCTAGCCTAGATTTATAGCAAGGGATCTGAACTCATCTCTTTCATGTAGCTCCTTCCTTCCTGCAGGCTAACGGGTCAAACCGGTAGAATCTTCAGTATTTTTAATTAAGACGGGAAACCATAGTAATTAAGCAAACTGCTGCAGCTTTTCAGCTCATTAGGCTGAAATCAGCTCATTATCAGACGAATGACATTATTCTTCTTAAAGAACTTGAATTTTTCCAGCTGAGCAGAAACGTGTAAGCGAAGATCCAGAAGCCAGGTTATGCGGAAGTTGGGAGCATTGCCTTCTCCTGCAGAACTGGGAGCATTTTTCTGCTTTTTTTGTCGTAAAATAAAAGCATAAGAAACATAAGAAATAAACAAACCACTCAACAAAGACGTGAAAACGGGCGGTAAGACACAGCGACGACTTCACACGACCGCGCGCGCAGTGAGAGAGGCAGAAACGCTCCCCCACTTTGTTTTCGGCGTCATGGAGATCGCGCGGGGTTGCTACGGTAACGGAATGCCTCCGAGTTTACCGGGCAAGCCGTGCGTGCGATTGATCTCCCGAGACATGAAATGCACAAGTTTCCATCCTGGCAAAAAATAGCGCTGGATAATTTAGAGGATATTTCTGAAGTCGGGCATGGACGCACAGTGGAAGACTTCATTTACAGCATCTCGTAATGTGGGCATCGTGTGAAGGTAAAGCAGGGAAAAAAAAAGTATATATCAGGAGAATATCTGCACACAAGTAAAATACTGATATTAATAAAATATGTGCACTGTTGGTTCTTTCCAGTTGCAGATGAGAAACATCTTTTCTGAGCGTGTTTTCTTGAATGACACACAAATTCATCAGCTTATGCAACACATTAAATTAATGACGTGATATAAACGGCCAACAAACTGCAGGCTGTCAAAGCATGCGATTGATGCACAACAAATTAATTATTCCGCCAACAATGGAATAATAATTATTGCTAATCACTGAAAATGTAAAGGGGTAACACAATTATTCCATGATAAAAACAACAGAAGTATTGTCACGAAGTAATTTCTGTGACATGATCGTTTGTTTTCCTGACAGTACTACATAGACACAACGACTTCCATCCTTTGGGAACCGAATTTCAGCCATCATCCCAGATGGGATCTTAATGGGTGTTCTGGTGTCTAATGAATTTCGTTTGGATTGTCTGGGCAGTGTTTTTTAAACAAGCTTAAAAATGTTTACTTCCTACATGTTAAGGACGCACCTGGCTTTACGCTGTGCCAGACGATGTCGACTCTTCCTGCATGCCACTGTTGATTGCAACCCACGGTACGATTTTCACTGATACCCAGAGAGACGGTTTTTAATTGGCTGCCTGTTACATAGCTTCCTCGCTAAATTTTTCGCTCATTCGCATGACCGCAATGCAGGCGACAGGCTGCGACTATAACTCCGTAACTCTAGGTCCGGACCTCGAAGTAAACTGGACTAAAGACCCAAAACATCCTGAAATAAACTTTGGCAGAATGTGAAGAGTTTCAGAACACCTACTGCGAAATAACATGTGGTTCTGTTGCTCCACTTAGTCCCTAATTGTTTACCCATGAATGAAGGCATTTTCCATGACCACTTACTCAGTATACAGCTGCGATCTCACACAATGCACAAGCCATACAGTAGGAGACACTCTGGATGGGAGGCTGGTCCATTGCAGAACATGTAAGCACTATTAGCCATTTAGAGGTACCAATTCAGCTAATCACGTGTTTTTGGGTTCTTTTAAGAAATCGCATTAGATGGGGGAGGCCTGGACAAAAATGGGAAAAGTGTCAAAGATCCACACACAGACACACACACACATGCATGTATACATGTGCATACACACACACACGCATGTATACATGCGCATACACACACACATGCATGTATATATGCACATACACACACACACACAAGTACAGTATACACACCGACACACACACACATAGCCAAGAATCAAACCTGCAACCTTTTATTATTGATTTAATTTATTTCTTGTTTGTAACTCTGGGGTTTATTCAGCTGCAATGAAGTTCATTTCCAAAAAAAATGTTTCCAAGCAACAGCCCTGTTCTTTGCACGACTCTCAAAAATATATGAAAGACATGACCTGTCCCTTGTATGGATTTTATATTCTGTTTTGTCATGTCGAAAATGAACGAAGACTACCATCACTCGCCCTGAACTTCGAATCCAGCAAAGTTCTCAAACTGTTCTGTGTCACACGGAAGGTTAAAGTGGCTTTGAGATTTCAAAGGCAAGCGCAGCTTCAAGGAACAAAGCAAAACTACACGACTGCCACATCAGAGGCCCTTTAAGTGGTTTCAGTAATTACTTTGCCGGTAGCTGAATATAATTTCACACAAACAAATCGTACGATCCGACTGGTGCATTTAGCACTTCAAGGAAAATATAAGCTGACAGCAAAAGTCAAAACAGATGAAATAATTACCTCCGCATCACGTAGGTAAAAAGCCACTGAGTGTTAATTCCTGGCTGCATTCTTAAGGACTAATTATGGGCCCTGCAACAAGCGAGAAGCCATCATTTTATGGCACCGCTACCGGAAAGAAGGAAGAAGGAAAATGCTACAGATGGGCTGCTATTTTTAATCAGTCAGCCCCACGTGCTGTGAACAACGGGAACCCTCGGGATTTCTTTCAGGTTTTTGTCGAAATAGCGCGTGAGGACACACAGAGGAACCTAGACGTGACCTCTGATAATAATTATGATTGTTGCCTTTGCGTTTTTAAGATTCGCTGGTGGGAAGGAGACAGCTTCCTGCGTCAGGACTGCCGGATCACCGCATGCAGTCGGCTGACAGCTCATATTCCATTGCTTCAGGTACTGGTTCCCTCCGGGTGCCTGTTCTCCCTAAGGTAAGCTTACTCACTCCGAGTATGGAAGCACGATTTCCTCCTCCTCAGAACGCCTTTCAGAATACGAGCCCGTCCCCCATTAACCTCCCCGTCAAAGCGTCCGCTTTCCCGACAAACTGCTCTCCCGGATAGCAGGTAGCGGCGATGCCCTAAAGCGCTCCGATCGAAGTCGGAGCCCCAGTCGACTCGATCGCGCTCTAACCCGACCAGAGGGAGCGCATTTACGGAAGCCCGATGACAAAGGCGACAATTCTGCAGTTTTTTTTTTCGAAAGGAACTGCCGTTATGGGCTTATAATTAGCGTCGACTTCGTCCTCCGCAGCCGCCGTAATTATCATACCACCACGGAATTACTTCCAGAAGCCATACGGCTCAAGGGAAGGAGGTGCGCATGTGAGGAGGTGGAATTGGGGGGGGGGGGAGAGGAATAGGAAGCTGGAAAAAACATTATTTGAAGTGAACTTAGTCAGCAAGACGTGATCTAACTTCCCATGCTGCCTGGCTCGGGGGTTCAGTCGCACTTCTGTGAGTTTGACTGTCGAGGCAGCTTCCCGCTGCTACCGCAGCGTCTCGCCGCAGCCCCAAAGCACGAGGTCAGGCAGACTGGCGTCTGTGAGCTACGTGTGGTGTGGATGCACATGTCAGACTGTGGCGTGTGGACAGGCCGGGGGGCTAGAGCAGGACTCAGCAGTATCTTTCCGGGTTTCTGGCAAGAAGACGAGAAGTACAGTCAGGGGTTTGAAGCACCCCAGAAATTTGTTTGATGCCCTCCCACCAGCGAAATCTACTGAGGGGGACCTACCATGAGATTTATTTCTGCCTATGGGCCTGGTTTCAGGGATGTTTGTTCGGGGAGGTACGTGGAAAGTTCCTGGTTCAGATGCCGTGATCATCAATGGTCCCTTGAGCAAACCCCTTAACCCCAAATGAAGAGCAAATTTTTGTTGTTTCTGGGATGAGCTGAAATCTGGCTTTTTCATCATACCTTAACAAAAAACTCACCAAAACTCATTCATTTCTCATGTGATCTGTGAAGGATTTTGAGATCATTTTCTTCGAAAATGTATCCTGCATATTGGCTTTCGGACTCGCTCTCCACTTGCTCCACTGACTCTAGTCCCTTGAATGTATGTTGCTTTGGATAAAGTGTCTGCTAAATGAATATTTGTTCTGTAAATATAACAGAGCCCTGTCCAGGGTGTCCCCTGCCCTGCTGTGCAGCCAGATAACAGGGGGGGGGGCTTACTGGGCGAGATGCCGTGGCCCAGGCGCTGGGGACTGCAGGAGATGGAGATGTCCTCCTTGTGGGTGCAGTCGTGCTTCCCCCACTCGCGGCGACCGCAGTGCACCAGTGTCGGCTCCTTCCCCGTGCAGCTGATGTCGTCCAGCAGGATGGGACCCTCGCCCGCCCCGAACTGCTGCCCCGCCCCTCCCTCGCCGTGCCTGTGGTCACACGAATTATTATAACCTTTTATAAACTGCTTTTGAAATATTAAGTCACTGCTTTCTTCTAATGGTGCTTTTTGGGCCAAGCAACCACTTTGAATGTTTCCATATGGGGCCACTGGTTGCTGAGAGGCTAAGGTGCTTGCAGATAACAGAGACGCTAAGGGGTGTATGGCTAACTGAGACGCTAGGGGTGTATGGCTAACTGAGACGCTAAGGGTGTATGGCTAACTGAGACGCTAAGGGGTGTATGGCTAACAGAGATGCTAGGGGTGTATGGCTAACAGAGACGCTAGGGGTGTATGGCTAACTGAGACTCTAAGGATGTATGGCTAGCTGAGACGCTAAGGGGTGTATGGCTAGCTGAGACGCTAAGGGGTGTATGGCTAGCTGAGACGCTAAGGGGTGTATGGCTAACTGAGACGGTAAGGGGTGTATGGCTAACTGAGACGGTAAGGGGTGTATGGCTAACTGAGATGCTAAGGGGTGCACGGATAACCAAGATGCTAAGGGGTGCACAGCTAACTGAGACGCTACGGGTACGCGGCTAACTAAGAGGATAAGGGTACATGGCTAACTAAGAGGCTTATGGGACTCACTGCTAACTGAGAAGCTAAGGGTTTTCAACTACCAGAGAGGCCAATGTGCTTGCAGCTAACTGAGAGGCTAATGTGCATGCGCTATTTGCAAACAATAGTGTAAGTGCCATCCACGGCTAGCTTCCTTGCCGGGGGATGACAGCGAGGGTGGACACCTCACCTGAAGCCTAGCTGTCTGCAGACCACCTGCGTGTTGGAATCTGTCCAGCCATCATCGCACACCGTGCCCCACTGGCCCCTGTAGTGCACCTCCAGACGCCCTCGGTGGGGCGCCGTCCCGTTCACCAGCCTCAAGGAGCCGTCTGGGGGGGAAAAAAAACAGACCCGGATGGATAATTTACGCGTTTCTGAGGTAGATTTGGCTTTTACAGGGCAGGCTGCTGATATTTCCTAATACACCGGAGACAACCTCAACTGCATGGAATGCGGGAAGAGTGTGTTTGCTTTGTACGGCACCCCAGGACTGCAGGGGGCTCGTCACGGATTCGCGAGCCCCGAATCACCCCGCTAACGTCACATTTGGCCACGTTCTGAAACGCCACTACTTTTTCATTCCCGGAGCATAATCTGTTTCCCAATCCCGCAGGAGCTCAACTGCCTCCTCGACTCCTTGGCGCGCGACGCACATTGTCCCTGCTGGAAGAAAAAAAACATCACGGGCCTCTCCCGTTGCGAAATTGTTAAGAAAAGCATCTACGCGAGACAGTTAAAGAGCTCGATCGTTCTACAGGAAAGGTAAACTGGCAAGTGACCATGCATACGGGGCCAACAGCAGCTGAAGAATGAGCTATATTTCCTGTTCAAAGGAGGAACATTTTTATGGTCCTGTAAAAGGCAGTGATTTATTCTGGGTTAAGGCTGGATGGGCAACAGTCGGTACCTGTTGTTGGAACACAGGACACCCCTGCATCTTCCCGGTGCTCGCAGTCGTGCTCCCCCCACGGACGCTTGGGGCACTGCTCGATGGACAGCTCGTTGCCAGAGCACCGCACCTCATCCAGCAGCACCTTTCCGGAACCTTCCCCGTAGTAGGCCTGGCCCCAGGCCTGTGCAGTCCCACTGCAGGGATAAAGTGGCTGGTTCCGTTTCGCAACGACAACGTGGAACTCTCAAAGGCAAGTGCGGCTCTTAAGAACAAACTCAAACACTATGATTGCTACAATGGAGACTTTCTGAAGCGGATCTGTGAATGTTTTAATAATCACTTTGCCGGCGTGCGGTACTAAACCATACAGCCCTTCAACTGCAGACTCTTCTGGGTGTTCATAATCTTCTACAGAACTTACGTAACCAATGAACTGCTGTTTTGAGGCATATTATATAGCCGGTCTTATAGTGACTGCAAGCCCGTGGTGGCACATAGGTTACACTTCAAAATACAAACACTATAAAAAAAAAAAAAGTGAATGAACCATGGAGCAGGTTTCAGCCCAGAGGGAGTTTGGCTCCGAATCGGTATCCTGTAAATATGCAGTGATTCTGTACAATAATTCAGGCCGATCTCCTCTGTTGTGCTGAAAAAGGCAGCGCGGCATTTCAGAAGGAACAATGGCAACGATTCACAGTTTGACCTTTAATGTCCACGTTTTCCTATAGGGATTTATTTTTTTCCGGCGTGCGCAGCTCGCATTCCTGCGCATATGCTGGGCGTTTGCGGAGATCTGTGTGTCAGCCTTGTCATTTCCCATCACCCCCTGTGTTTCTCTCGCCTCGTTGGGCAGCCGCTCTCCCACTTGCAGGCAGTGAAAATCGCAAAGCACAACGCGGGTGCTGGGGTGGGGGGGGGGCTCACCCAAAGCCCAGCTGCCTGCACACCACCTCTGCGTCGGCGTCGTCCCACTGGTCGTCGCACACGGTGCCCCACTGGCCGGCGTGGTACACCTCCACCCGGCCCTCGTACCCGGATCCACCGCCGGACAGGCGCACGGGCACAAACGCGGCCACTGGGGCAAGAGAGAATGAGCAGCCGATCACTGCGAGCTGCCGTACGCTAACGACGGAGCACAAGTCCTGGGGCGCTGCCAATCAGATCAAAGCAGGGAGGCATATGGGCACCTTCGTGGCACATTAAACTGACCTGCTAGGGGTTCAACAGAGAAGAACTATTTATTGAAAATGCACAAGTGGTATAATGTGGTTTCAAGGCAAGAGGAACAGTATATATGTGGATGCGCCCAGTGCATCTTGGGATAGGCAGCAGGCTTTAAAGTAAAGTGAAAATGATTAATTTTCATTGTTGACGCAACACAACACAGTGTGGTAACCTGCCTTACTTCTTAATAACATAAAAGCAAAATATCCTGTAAAGTTCTAGATAAGGAGATTATAGTGAGAGAGTCATGTGACAGGAAGTGACATCAGGGTTCTGAGGAAGATATGTCACATGAATCAGTCCAGTAAAACACAGTTGTAAAGTCACTCTTGATTTAACTTTCATGTAAGTGGGTAACTGACAGTAAAGGCGGAGGCAAGGGCTCAGGACTGACCTTCCTGGGGGAGGCAGGTCACAGCGGCAACTTGTTTCTTGGTGCACTCCCCCCCGTTCCAGCTGGTGGTAGGACACTGCAGCAGGTCGTCCTCGTGTCCCCTGCAGTGCACCGAATGCCAGTGAACCAAGGCGAGGTTCAGCCGGGAAAGCGGTCCTTGGCGCGCTCGTCCCTTGAACCTGATGTAGGACAACAAACAGTAAAGATGTGAAGCTGTGAGTTCTGCGCTATTATGGAAACCTGGAAATGTACACTGGACAATTAAAGTCTGAGATAACCGGGAAATGTACACTGGACAATTAAAGTCTGAGATGACCTGGAAATGTACACTGGACAATTAAAGTCTGAGATAACCGGGAAATGTACACTGGACAATTAAAGTCTGAGATGACCTGTAAATGTACACTGGACAAGTAAAGTCTGAGATAACCGGGAAATGTACACTGGACAATTAAAGTCTGAGATCTGCACATTTTTAAGGAATTGTCCGCTAATCAGGACTTTTCATCAACCCGGGGGCTTCGTGTCAAGGCAGGTTATCGCCTGTATGGCAGGAGTGACTCTCCCCACAAATTCCCCATGAAGAACTCTGCAGCCGACTGCGAAGAGCAGCTAAATGTCACGCCGGTACTGAGAGGGGCCCTGCAGAAAACCTCACTGCCTTTCAACAGACAGGGCCGAGGAATCTGTTCCCGCTTCTGCCCTCATATCAACACCTAGGGACATAAAATATTATCGCCTCCACTTGGCTGACCTCATCTGTGTTGCATCAAGAAGACCGCAGGTGCTTGAAGGGCAAATATCTTTGGGCATGAGCCGTATTGGAATGCGGGGCGGAGACCAGGAGAACTTCCACTGATGGGTAACAGACTAATGGCTAACATGTGCTAGATGTATTATGCTTCCTTTGCTTTTATCCGACGGCCCGCTATGCAGCCCCTAATATCGGATTTAAACCAGAGATGTAATGTACACAAATCTGATATTAAACAGAAAACACTGGATGAAAGGCATTTTAAATATACTTAATCAAAGTCGACTGGTTTATCTATCATCCACGAGTCTTACAGACAGTCTCAACTAGGGGGCAGTATAACCGGGCCTGGTGTCCCTGCCATAGCTGGGGGTTTGAATCCAGTTCTCTGTGGTGGAGGGTTTGCATGTTCTTCCTACTTTCTCTGTACTCTGACCCCCGCCTCCCTCCAATATCTTTTTTACAGGATAAACTAATAGGATAAAAGACTTTTCTAATTGCCTATTGGTCATTTCCTTTACTACCCTTCTGTAATATAATATGAATAAATATAGAAGCTAAGGAACTGTATTTAACATGCAAGGTCATGCAGGTTTAAGCTCTTCTTAAAGTGATGTACCTTTAAAAAAACGTGGTAAACCACTTAAATACCACCAGTCAAAAGGTTTTACACACCATAAGTTTTTACCACTTGACCAATTATTCCATAAACTGCAGATTTTTAAAATTCTTTTTAAGTACTGGAAATTTGAGTACAAAATAAATGAAAATATGAGTCAAATAAAACAAGTTGCCTTAATAACATGGAAAGAGTATGTAACTGCATGGCTGACATCCTATTAAGTGGCTATGCGGTGATGGTGTAGTCAAATTCTAGGCTGACTATAAATGCACTAGTTAACTGTCCATGAAGCAGCAGTATTTAATCATCCTTGTAGAAAGAATGCCTCAAATTTTCTCTACTGTTACAATTGCTGGTGTGTGTTACTTTGACAAGTCAAAGATGTGACATTTTCTTGCTAATAAAACTACTCAAATGGCGAACATGCTACAAATTTATGTGTTAGCAAAGAATACTGAGGGTACTTTCAGTAAATGTTCAGTGAGCAACATGCAAATGTAGAAAATCTAAGTGTGCGCAAAAAAAAAAACCTTTGACTGGTAGTGTATCTCTCCGTCTGTCCAAATGGTCCATTACCTAGCGCTAAGTGACCCTGAATATTTGGTTCTGGCTGAGAAGGCAGGTAATGCAGAAACAATGTGTTCTAGCATAGCTTGTCATAAAACCGCTAAGAGGCTTAGGTGGTCTGTGTGATTTAGCAGTGAAACACGACTGTCCCACCGCGCTAGTATAATGGCGAGCCGGCGGAGCGGAGGCTGTATCCACTCCGCTAATCCAGATTAGCGAGGCGCACGCCGCTGCGTAATCCCCCTACCCGTGGCCCAGCTGGCGACACACCACGGCCGCGTCCTCGTCCCCCCAGCCGTCGCTGCAGATCGCGCCCCACACGCCGTTTAGGTACACCTCCACCGTGCCTTCCAGCTTGCTGCGGCCGCCTTGCAGACGCACCGACCCTGAATGGAGGCGGAAAGCTGCGTTAATACCGTAATCGGGGGGCAAAAGCATCCCTGCTGGCGGCAAGAATGCATCGTAAACAGGCGGAAGAGAACGGGATACCTTTATCACCGACGTACAGTGCGCGGCGAAATTTGTCATGCTAATGCAGCAGGAAAAAAAATGAGAACTAAAGAAAATAACAGCTAAAATATGAATTATATACAAAAATTAGACAAATATATAAGCATTAAAAAGGATTAAAAGACTATATAAGTAAAATGCAAAGAGGTATGACTATGAGGTAATATCGAAGTGAAAAAGACTGACACAAAAATGATGTGGCAGTTTGATATATGAGTACAGCAAGCAAGACTGATTTTTGTTGGTTCAGCAGCAGAGGCGGACATTTCAGGTCCAGAAAGTAAAAATCCAAACCAGGATTTCATTTCAACCAACCAGTTGACTATAAAGAGTCAGAATCACATTATATTCAACTGGTTAGTTGAAACAAAATCCTGGTTTGGATTTTTACTTTCTGGACCTGAAATGTCCGCCTCTGTTCAGCAGGAGAACAGGTATAAACTCTCCCTTGTTCTTAAGGTGCAGGCCTGGAGAGTCCTGCATGATCTGCCTGATGGAAAGAAGGTAAACCGATGGTGACGTTCAGGGGTGCTTGTGGTCTGGGAGCATACTGGTTGCTCTACGAAGGTGAAATAGATGTTGCTTCCATGGTTCCAGGCTTTAAACAGATACATATAGCAGTATACAGAGGTGGGTAGATCAGGTCCAGAGAGCAGAAATCCAGACCAAGATTTTGTTTCAACCAACAAGTTGAGTATAAAGAGTCACAGTCACAGAGGACTCAACTGGTTGGTTGAAACAAAATCTATGTATGTTAGAACACTGAGAGTTTGCATCCAAATAACATTATGTGATGGTCTCCAGAGTATCGTTTAATAACCAACAGTGCTAATTAAGCCCTTTAGTTCATTAAGATTCATCAAACATCCAAATTTCCCCTGTTTTACATTGTAGCTGTGGGACTGATTTTTTGATTATGTCTCATAGAAACCTACCCTAAGCATTCTCCAATAAATATGCCTAATGAAGAGATAATTAAAACTTCTAGCGATAAAACTAGAAGTAATAATAGTAACGGATGATATGTAGAGCACAGTACTAAGGTTGCCAACAAAACTTGCACTAGAAATATTCACAGATCCTTGCTTGCTGCTAATTATTCATTTCATCTGCTAATTTGCGTTTGCCCTGCAGAACATTGCCTGGCGCTAGATGCTATTTCCAAACCTGAAACGGCCCCTTAATGAATGACACCACAAGGGCTTTAGTACTCCGTGCTGATGTAATATAAATTCAACAGGGGTCTTAAGAGCTTGGCTGGTGTCCCTCCTCGCAGGAGAGGGAGAGATTCAGCAAAGTCCAGGATGGCTGGCATGCCAAGTCTAATGGCGCTCAGATTCATCAGCGGGTCGTAAATTAGGAGGAATTCTAATAGATGTGCCGTGTTGGCGTGTGTGACGGGGCCTCCTGGAAGCTGGCACCTGAAGCCGGAATTCCGTCCTATATGTAAACAGACTATTTAAAGCATGTCTGGCTGAAGCAGGCTCCCGGGGTCCGTCCTGCCCCAGTTCGAAGCAAATTATGCATCACAGTACGAGAAAGCGCCCAAAAACCATACATGCATGTGTGCAACCAATACAAAAGCCTCATTTACTCTTCAGTCATGTGACAAGAGATACAAGCCTATGGGGTGCGGGTTTCACTGAGATCATTTCTGCGGGTCCAGCGGGCTGCTTAAACAATTTGGCCGGATTATCAAAAGCTCACAGACTAAAGTAACGAAGAAAAAAAAAATATGGTGGTAGTAGCCATGATTGACATACTACTAAATTACTTACAATAGCCATCTAAAGCGCACAAATAAGGTGATTTCAAACAGTTGTAGAGCAATACATACCATACTATAAACATCAAAAGACTGTATATTTAGATTGTTTATGCTTAAATAGATCCATATACTGTAAGATTAAATTTTAATGATGGGTCTAAGAATAAGTCATGTTAGTTGGTAGCACAAAATCATGATTGTTTTATACCCAAATGTCCATTAAAGCAGGAAACGCACGTTGTTTCTATTCCAGATGTAACAGGGCCTCAGCCGACAAAACACACTTGCATACCAGTGCGGTCCATTTCAATGTGTCTAGGCTTGTTGCTTTTTTAAAGGAAGAGGAAATGTGTGCACCAAGCCTACAGGTGTGTTTTAAGACACAAAATGAGAACTCATTCAATGATCACATATGTCAGTGATGTTTAAATATTTTTAAGTTTAATTGTGTAACACATTGTCCGATATTTTAAAGGGAACGCCATGGAAAATTAAAGTACACGATGTTACAATAACAAGTTGGTGTTTACCTTGTTTGCAGTCACAGTAGCCCCAGTCTGTTCTCCCTCTGCTGTTCCTGACAAAACACCACGGTCTGATCCGTCCATCGGGATTTCTGCAGAAATTGTGGTCTCCCAGTCCCTTTCCCGGATACCTGTCCTTGATGCCCGCGACTTCGCTCCAGTTCATGCACTTTCCCCCAGACTCGGTGACATCTATCGATCCCTGGTAGTAACCCGCCTTGCCCTTGCTCTGGATGCAGTCCGTAAAAGGGAGAATGAATGAGGAAGGATCGCTGCCGTAACAGCGATTGCCATTGAAGACCAGCACAATAACCGCGACAAGGAAACTTGCGCTCATTGTGCTATTCAACCTGTGTCCATCACCCCTCAGCAAAATCGTTTAGGTTTTAAAGTCTTCTGATCTCATAATCTTGCCACTTTATCACGTAACATTTACCAAACTCGACAGGAACCCAAATCCAATGAGGCACACAGAAGCAGGTCAATAAATCCCTGTTCAGGACTGGCTGAAACCATACGCCTCATGCATCTTAATTAAGTCCCAATGGGACAAACTGCTTAGAAAGCTTTTCCCATTCGTTTTCCTTAAGATCGTCTAAAATTATTGCAACTAAATTAGCTTTGCCTTCAAAAAAATTAATATATAGTGCATTTCAACGGAAATGACAGCCTAACTGCAGCAGGCTAATATAAGCAGCTTTCATCAGACAAGTTCTACTTGAATTTCAGTGAGTCCGTGTCCATGTTATCAATAAAAAGGACCTCCTAAAACTGATCTGTAACTTTAAAATAAAAATAAAGTGCTGGGGAAAAAAACATAAAAACAAAACATAACAACAAAGAAAGTGAATACTAAAAAAATTGCTGAGAATCCCTGACTCGCAGCGTGATTCCACTCTTTCTTTGATAATCTTCTTTTGCCAGCGAATCTATGCAAAGTATATACCTCCTCCGTTAACGGTGTGGCGTTTCCTTCTTTGAGATAAAGCTAGACTTCAAAGAAGTCATTCTATGAAAATAGCGAAAACTTATATATACGCTTCCTCAGCTGGTCCGACGCGCACTGCCCGATTTCATAATAACATTTTACAGTACCTTCGAGGGGGTCAGAATTACCGTACAGCGCCCCCACAGTCAATTTGAAAACTAAACTTTCTCAGTTTAGTCTGAAAGCCGAAAAAACTGTCAGTGGATCGATTTAATACGATTTACTTACTATTACTTACTTGCAACGTTTTTAATTGGAGTTTCGGTTCTAATGAAATGTATAGTATCCACGTTGCAGTGTGGATCAATGTCGTACCATATTTAACAGCAAACAAAATTATTTTACTTAAAATTAAAATGGTAAATAAGTGTCATTCACTATTTGATTAAATAGGCTATATATTTTTTTTCGGTGAGTAGCAGCTTACACACCATAGTAAATGATAATAAACGTCCCGTGGTTTGCATGAGAAGATTATCAATCCATGCTTCTGTTACTGCTATGTTGGTTGCAAAAAGAAATACTACCGAAATTGGACGATATTACGGACAGCACTACAGTATAGCGTTAATATTGATTTATTTATGTAATCATGGAGTTACAGTAATACTAATAATAACAATAATAATAATAATAATAGTTCGATACATTATTATTATTTTATTATACAGTTTTATTTGAAATAAATAAATAAATAAAATGTTCTCATCAATTCGCCGATTAATAGTTTTAATAAACAGCGTCGAGTAACCGGAAGTGACGCTATTCTCGGGCGCCATATGTGTTTTACAAGAAAAAAAGAGGGAACAAAAATACACATAGTCCCAATTTAGCTTTAATTAAAATGAATAGCCGTCTTCTGGAGATTAGAGAGAGGCAGAAATTGAGACGGCAACTTCTAGCACAGCAGGTAATGTACTGAAACGTGCTTATTGAATTTTATGAATTGTATTATTCAGTATGTGTGAGCTCTCTGGGTTAGACGTCAGTAGCATTAGCACGTTTAGTCACTACTGCCAGCGAAACAGTAAACGCAGCTCCCATTACTGTTCACTTGTAGTGAGTACACAGCCTTAAATTATCCCGTGGGGACATGTGCGTTTGTGTTACTGCCTGTACAGCTAGCTAAACGCGTATGCTATGTTTGTAGCCGGCGAGGGACTTTAATGTTTTGCAGCATATGGAGATGGGTATATTTAATTGTTTAGAGAACTGGCGCTGGATTAACCGACATTATTTATCCTTTAAAACGCATGTGTGAAGGTCTAATCACGGGGTTTCTTGTTCTCCGCAGTTGGGAGCTGAGAATCCGGACAGTATCGGCGCTGTCCTTAATAGCAAAGATGAACAAAAAGAGATCGAGGAAACCAGGGAGACCTGCAGGTTTGTGTTCATAATATTATTTTTGTTAGTCTTAAAGATATTGTTCGGGTAGAGGGTGAACGGTGACATTTTGCATCATTTTGGAATATTATCTGTTCTTCGTAATTGCATTCACATTTATATTTCTATTATTTTTCTGTTACCTATGAATCATTAAAAATAATACTACTCCTGAATTTCCAAAGACAGGCTTGAGGCTTAGTTTTCGTGGAGGTAAAGTCGGTCCCACGGTGACGTTTTTCCCTTTGCTGTGACAGGAAGTTTCACGGGACGCTGCAGCAAAACGCCTCGTATTATTTAGTTATATGTTATCATATTAATCAGTTTTCCTCAAATGGAATTGTAAGTGCAAAATCAACTACTAATCAACTAACCTGTAAAAATGAATCGTTCCATCCAAGGGCTTCATTTGATGCATCAGCTGTGAGTGGCAAGCGAAAATGTCAAGCAGAAGGAGAGGACACAGAGGAAGACTTAGAGGAACAGAAGGTATAACTGTCGGGATGCTTTTCCCTCATGACTGTACATTAAAATGGCTGGAAATGTTGAATTATGCACAATCATTAGTTGTTATTTATTTATTTATGTAACAGGATGAAGTGGAACAGCAGCAGACGGATGAGAGTGCGCCATATGAAGAAGTTTACAAAGATTCCAGTACGTTCCTTAAGGTGAGTTTGCACAGCTCAGACTTGGCGAATGGGTCTTTTCAGGCACTAAGAAGCGTGACCACATCATGCCAGTACTCGCATCCCTCCCATGGCAAATGGGTCTTTTCAGGCACTGAGACCACATCATGCCAGTACTCGCATTCCTCCCATGGCAAATGGGTCTTTTTCAGGCACTGAGACCACATCATGCCAGTACTCGCATCCCTCCCATGGCAAATGGGTCTTTTCAGGCACTGAGACCACATCATGCCAGTACTTACATCCCTCCCATGGCAAATGGGTCTTTTCAGGCACTGAGACCACATCATGCCAGTACTCGCATCCCTCCCATGGCAAATGGGTCTTTTCAGGCACTCTTTTTTAAAGGAACCCAGGGTTTTAGCATGCGCTACACTAACAAGAAGAATAATCCATACTTTAACTACACAGTGGGTAAAGGAGTGCTTTCTTAAATCTTGGAATGGCTTGCCCCAAAATGTTAAAATGGCACCTTCACTGTCTGTTTTCAAATCTCGTCTAAAAACATGTTTATTTCTTAGCTTCTAATTCAGTTTGAGAGTTGTTTGTTTACCAATTGTAACTGATTTTAAGTGTTATTCTTTTTTGGTCATTCAGTTGTTTTAAGTTCCTCTAGTTACACTGTTTTGTCATTCCGTGTTGTTTTTAATGGTACATGGTCTGTACGGCACTTTGGGTTCAACTCTTATTGATTAAAAGTGCTTTTTTAAACAAACATGGCTCGACTCGACTCCTCATCAGTCATGCTGCAATGACACTAATGGTGTGCAAATCTTTGTACCAGGGAACCCAAAGCTTGAATCCACACAACGATTACTGTCAGCATTTTGTGGATACCGGTCACAGGCCGCAGAACTTCATACGGGATGTCGGTATGTGAAATACTAGCTTTGTCTGACCCAGTTTCTTTCTAGAAAAATGCTGTTTCTACTTGTTTGTATGCATGGATGCATTTTATATATTATTTCATTCAGCAAGAGGAGAGCTTGTGTAGAGTTTGTTGTAACAATAAATTCCGTTTTCTTAATCTTTTCCTCCGCCCGTAGGCCTTGCTGATCGCTTTGAAGAATATCCGAAACTCAGAGAGTTAATAAGGCTGAAAGACGAACTGATTTCCACTACAAATACTCCTCCCATGTAAGCCAGAAATCATTTAGTGCTCACAGGCCTCCTAAGTTACGCCTCCATAACACCTAAGAAGGTTTCTTTGCATTTTGAATTTTAAAAAAAAGCTGCCACTTAGGAATCATTATTCTCTCTCAATTTTAATTAAAATATAGTAATTATTTTTATTTAAATAAATCATATTGATCCTGCATAAATTTCTGCTAATTCTAGCAGCGTGGAAATCACCCCAGGTAATATTGTATTATACGTCTTTCAGGTATCTACAGGCAGATTTAGAACATTTTGACTTGCGGGAGCTGAAGTGTAAGTTTGACGTGATCCTCCTGGAGCCGCCCCTGGAGGAGTACTACCGAGAGTCAGGGATCATCGCCAATGAGAAGTTCTGGACCTGGGATGACGTGAGTAGTGGACTTTTTTTCAATGGATTAACAAGAGTTTCATTCCTAAAAGTTGGCCTGTACTGCTGGTCTGTTTGATCTTGGGTCTGCGGCCATTAGATTTGGCTGAGCCCTATTTGTGGGTGTCGGCTTGTAGCAGGTGGTCTGCCACAGGTTGATATTTATTTAGCTGGGGGGGGACTAGGACCGTTTAGTGGCCTTTCATGACCTTTTCTGGAGACTGCGACAAATTTATGACTAGGTGCGCCAATGTGACTCTTAGACTCTTAGGCTTAGTTAAGTCAGTCAGTTATCCATCCATCCATCCATCCATCCTTTTTTTATCATGTGAAACACCAGGAGGGGGCAAGAATCGGTGTGAGGGGTTGGGGACCGAGAACCGGTTTCAAATTAGAAACAGTTCCACATTTTTAAGAACCAGCAATTTCAGATATTTGAATTATGGTTCCACTTCTCGATTCCTACACATGCACTTTTAATCAGCTGTGTAACGGTTAATGCACGACAACTTTTAATGCACTTGCACATTTGTACTTGAAATTATTTTCATGTGTACGAACTGAAAACACATTTATTAATAGAACTGCTATTTAGGCTTGGGAGGTAAAATGGCGCTAGAGCCTATTGCAATGTTTCCTTTTAGCCAAATTGTATTTCGGGGGAATTCAAGATACAGGAATAGGATTGCTTTTTAAAATAGTCGAAATACCGTACACCTCAATGTAATATCTAGATAGTATCAAAAATTAGATAATGTCTGCTACTATTAATATTTTGGATATATATGTACCAAGTCACCATCTTTTATTTGAAAGTACTGTGTTACTAAGACCATGAACCAGTTGATAGTTTGGAAATTGCCTGCTGATTAACTCAAAGGCCAGTCTTTATATACAAATATATCAGCCAAATACTGAATAACCATGGTTTAAGTGGGTACCGTGCATTTTTAAGCATGCTGCACAGGAAAAGTATATGTATTAATTTGGCCATTGATTCATTAATTTAGTTTTAGGAAGACACTTTAAAAGATAAATAAATTAATGCAGTGTATTGCTGCTGAAACATTTGACTTTTTTCCTTTTTTCCCATCTGTATCATAATCGGAACCGAATTCGATGCACAGAATCGGAATCAGATTTGTAATCAATAAAGTCTCAACAGTACCCAATTCTATTTGTGTGTGTGTGTGTGTGTGTGTGTGTGTGTTTGAGAGAGAGAGTGATTAGAGTAGAGAGCTAATGCGAGACAGTTGTCTTCTTAAAAATGCGTGTTAGGGTTGATTCTGTGCATGATGTCATCTCTCCGGTCCAAAACTGCTCTTGTTTGGCCCTTTGGTGATAATGAAATGATCTATTATGTTTGTCTAAAACAAATTCAATCTGACTTTTAAAATGAAATATCGCATTGTAATTTCTGTAAGTCATATGTTTATCATCAAAGCATTTAGCAGTCACAATTAAGATGGAGAAAATATGAACGTGATGCGTCGCACGTCGATTTAAGTGGTGCGGCTACAACTTTCAGGAAGGAGCACCAGTGCTGTAGTGGAAAACGTTAGTCTGGAGTCCTGGCCTGTGTTTTTATTGAGTTTTCACCAAAGGAATGTTTCCCTTGTGAGAGTGACGCTTCCTTGTGTCTCGACAGATAATGAAGCTGGAAATTGAGGAGATTTCTGCCTTAAGGTCCTTTGTCTTCCTTTGGTGCGGGTCTGGCGAAGGCCTGGACCTTGGAAGGATGGTAAGTAAAGCTCAGAAGTTGGGGTCTCTGTGGTAGTTTAAATTTCTGGCTTATGCCGTTCGCTAAAACTGATACAATGTTGCACGAATATCCAATAAATCTCAGAATGAAAATGCTTGGAAAGAACACGCGTTCCAGATATCTGTAACGCTTACTTGGACCTATGCGCATAAGGGTGAGGTACAGAAACCTTCCATCTTAAGTTTGTGTTCTTAACGTGAAGTGGAAATGGCACCAGTTGGTGGCATGCTGATTTAATACGAGAGACAAAAGTGTCGGGGGGAGGGATTGCTGTCGACAGGCAAAACAGTCGGAGGTCGTGTGCCTCGTGAAATATGCAGAAAATAAACAGCCATCATGCAGCAGTATGACACGTGTGAAGGGGAAGTTGAAACGGAAATATCCCACAGTGGCAGAGAATTCTATGGGCTCACTTACCTTGGCTAGTTTATTATTAACGTTATATTGCAGTATATGTATTTAGTAAATGCTGTTATCCAGAGTAACGTACTTTAATGAGAAAGCAAGTATTTAAGGACCCCATGGTGAAATCACTCTGCCAACCCTGCGATTGCTGAACATCCGATTACAGGCGCGGCGTAGTAACCTACTGAGAGAAACGCATTGCTCTTCAGAAAGTAATAATATTCTAAAATCAAATTTCTAGTTGAAAATTGAATATTGGAATACTGGATTAGTTTCAGGCTTACTGTAGCATCGGTAAAAATTTTTCCTGAAGGTCCTTTGGGAATCTTACGCTTTGAAGGGCCTTTGGTATGTATTTCATGAAAATGTATAACTGGAGCAACCTTTCTCTATGATTCACCCCTTAACTAGTCTCAGACAGGGCTTGTTTGGAATGTTTTTAATAATTACATCATTATCTGGCATTAGCTTAGACGGCTCTGGAGGGGTCCTCGTTTCTAACACCATGCTACCAACACGATGCTAAGCCCAGCTTGGTTTTTTATTTCTATAAATGAAACCACAGCTGTCTTTGTCATTTTTGGGAGCGCCCACATAACAGCTTGGACTGACATCGAGGTTTGTCAGTTTTTTTTTTTCTCCCCCATATAACTCTAGAGCTCGGTGACTGCAACACTAGAGCTCAGAGTTTGTCCAACTGCAAACCATTTTTCCGGAGCAGTAATATTGCGGAAACGTCCGTCATATCCTGAATTAACCATGTATCAAACTACAGTGTTAGCGGTTTCAGATTTCAGATTGACTTTCCAAAGCCCACACATGGTGTGACCATGTGATTATCAGGTTTATAAGTAATAGGGCTGGATAAAGTGTAAATTTTCGCCCCTTTTTGAATTGGCTGGCTTTGTAGGATGCTCATGTTTTATGGCAGCTGCGGTTAGTCAACATAGTCGATGACGTCGACGCCAAAAGTGCGTCGGCATCAATGTTTTTATTTGCCGTGTAGTTTTTAAAAATTTCACTTAATGTAACCTTTTACCGTTTCTAAAACACCTAGATCCATTACAACGATAGTGTTCTTTTGTTATCACTGTGTAAATATGGGAGTAGTTCAAATGATCGCTGAACAAAAAGGTGATCTCACACACGTGCGAAGTCCAGCGTGACACTAGTTCCATGTCCTGAAGAGCAGACGCAGGCACTGTTCTGGATGATGGATCGCCACAGTAGGCAGAGCTGCCATGTTGTCTTTTCATGTTTATTAAATGACCATTAGTATGGGGAGTTTTTTTTGTATCTCGTGTGCTTGTAGCTGGTAAATACACTCATTGTTAAATCCATAAAGTTGTCTGCCTGCTAATATGTTCTGAATGCATTTCTTATAACTTTTTTATCTCTTTATATGTCTCTACTTCCATGCTCTTATTTTGTTAACTTGTTTCTATTCTATTACGCTTCTGGCTAATGGCACAGTGTGGAGTGGCGCCGGTTTCAATTCTCCGCCGTTGCATATCGCCGCAATCGTGTGTGTGTGTGTGATAAAATCCTTGAACCTTGTTACGAGTGTGAAGCCTTCATATGAATCTTGGAAGTCCTTCCCCCTCCCCACCCCCCCTCTCACCAGTGCCTGCGAAAATGGGGCTTCCGCAGATGTGAAGACATCTGCTGGATCAAGACCAACAAGAATAACCCGGGGAAGACGAAAACTCTGGACCCCAAAGCCGTCTTCCAAAGAACAAAGGTAGGTGGAGGAAGCGGATCGAACCCCGGTGGTCTCTTCCATCCCATTGGAAGGCCTGATTAGTTCATGATCATTTCTGCCTGCCCCTCCTCCCTTTTGTGGAAACACAGTATGCATTGCGCCNNNNCCCCCCCCGACTGCCCCCTACCCAAACTGCATGGTCATTGATATGCAAATGAGAGGGGGTGTCTTGGTAGTGTTTGTCCTGCGCTGGGAGCCTCAGCGATGCCACGGGCCTGAATAGCCATTCACCGGCTTCCCCTTTTGTGCGGCCGCATCGCTATTGATTGGACTCAAATTACCTAACTAATTTCTTTCTAGGGGAAAAGGGCGAGACGAAAATGCGTCTATTGTGCGTTTTACTAAGTATTGAGCCGATAGCGTTTCTTGGTGTTTTGTACGTTTAAAAGGCGACATAATATCCTTAATTATGAGAGATGCATCGACGTGCGGAACTGGGCTCGGTCCGGGGAGGGGTGTGTGCTACTTTGTGGGTAAAAGCAATTACTTTCGCTTTATTAACTTTTCCGAATAGCTATAGACGTGGAAAGCAGATGGTGGATGTTTCTGATATTCGCCTAATGGTAATCTAGATGCCCACTTAACCTCTCTCTGCCTCGCCAACCCAGGAGCATTGCCTGATGGGAATCAAGGGCACCGTGCGTCGGAGCACGGATGGCGACTTCATCCACGCCAACGTGGACATCGACCTGATCATAACCGACGAGCCCGAGATCGGCAACATCGAGAAGCCGGTGGAGATCTTCCACATCATCGAGCACTTCTGCCTCGGACGGAGGCGGCTCCACCTGTTCGGAAGGGACAGCACGATCCGGCCAGGTGAGCGCGAACGGGTCCTGGCTCCTTTCTCTGCCTCCCGGCCGAGTGCTTCCCCCCCTCCGTGTGCCACGAGCTCGCTCGAGGTGGTCAGCGCTTTCTGGGGAAATGCGTGAGAAACCAGCTTAGCACGTTGTCTCGGACACCATTGCTCAAACGTTCCGTCTGCGTTTCCCTACTTAATTACGGTGAATTTCTGAACCGCGTGCTGAGCGACCTCGGAGGGGCTCTGTCCTCCAAGGACCTTTTTCATTGTGTCCTGCCTCATTATTCCAGACGCGCAACGGCAACATCTGCAGGACAGGCAGGGCTCTCGATTGTATTGAGATGTAATTTAAACAGACATAAATGCTTCCCTCTTCTCACCGCAGTCTTTTTTTTCCGCTTAGGAATAATAATCGGTTTCTGTCCTTGCCTTTACCCTACCCTGAGTTTTTTTTTTTCTTTCTTCTTTTAAAGATCTCAAAAACTACGTACAAAGGAACGTTTATTTAAACAATAGAAATGTTGATACATTCGAAAGTATCCGATAAGGCAAATAAAGAAATCTGTAGCATTTGTTTTCAGCTTTTAAGCTAAGGGTTAGCATTGGTTAATGAGAATAGTAACATCTGTAAAGCATTTTCGTTTAATTTATAGAGCAGACGCTTTTGTCCCAAGCGACGTACAATTGAGAAGGCAGGGTCACACTCTCCCTGGAGCAGTTGGGGGCTAAGGGCCTTACTCAGGGGCCCGACGTTGAAATCACTCCGCTGACCCTGGGCTTTGAACCAGCAACCTTCTGATTATAGGCACCGTGTCACGAATCACTGAGTCATTTTCTGTCAAAATGCACATGGTTGAACTCCCTTATCATAATTTACTTGCCTAATTGTTACATATAAGACATTCATTCTGTCGCTGAAGTCATCTTTATGTTCTCCATGTCATCACGACTCCTGAGGAAAGGTCCTGCTCTAAGCCCATCTTGATTAGGGTGGGGTTTGTTACATACATTTGCGCTAATGTTGCACAGCTGCGGCCGCTAATAGCCCACCAAGTGCTCTTTATGACGTTGTCGTAAAAATCAATGCAGACATCCTGCATACCATCCCGTTAAAGCGATGGCAATAAGATGCATTCGCGTGTAGAGTAAGCGTTCCCAAACGAAACTGCTGGTATGCCCCCCCCTGCTCTACCGGCCCGTGAGTTTTTCGTAAGAGTAGCAAAGCTCTTTGCGATCATGAAAAGGTTGGAGCTCCGGGTGTTTATGTGCCTTCCCGAGCATGAAGTGTGCTTTATAGTGCACTAAAGGGTGCTTTATAGTGCACTAAAGGGTGCTTTATAGTCCACTAAAGGGTGCTTTATAGTGCACTAAGTGTTTCCGAGGTTTGGCGGAACTCCGACGTTGACGATGATGATGGCAAAGAGATCTTGGTGTCGTTTTCCAGGCTGGCTGACAGTGGGCCCGACGCTGACCAACAGCAACTTCAACGCGGAGGCGTACGCGGCCCATTTCAACGCGCCCAGCTCCCACCTGACGGGCTGCACAGAGGAGATCGAGAGGCTCCGGCCCAAGTCGCCTCCACCCAAGTCTAAGTCGGATCGGGGCGGCGGAGCCCCGAGAGGTGGCAGGGGAGGGCCTTCAGCGGGCCGCGGGGACCGGGGTCGCGAGCGCAACCGTCCGAATTTCCGCGGTGACCGCGGGGGATTCCGAGGCCGCGGTGGGCCCCATAGGGGGTTTCCCCCGCGCTAGACCGGGCACGCGGCTGGGGGCCACATAGGACCCCTATCAACAGCTCTTGATTCTGGGATTGTTTCAGAACCCAGAACAGAGGCTGGCAGTGCTGGGGCTCCAGGTCCGTGGTTCATCAGTTCTTGCCCGCTCTCACTTTGATTACTGTCGTCGTTTGAATAGAAAACAACGTTACTCGCCTTTTGCAGGGGTGGATCATTTACCGATTGGGCCGCTTTCCAGCTTGGCAGCTGTCTTCTGCCCGCAGAAGCCACATGATGTTATCGTTCCGTTCAATGAAGACTTTAATGAAAGCGAGTGCCGAGGCGCTTTAAGGTTACCGCGCACCGTCGGGTCAGGTGTGAGATGCCGGAGATTACCGTTGGCGGGTCGAGTGCCATCTGTGTGCCTGAACGCTGACACAGATATGTTCAGATATTTCCATAATCCTGGAAATGGACTGATTGTTTTAAAATATGTTTTATACTTGAGTATGAATCGCTTTTATTTTTGTCACGTTTGCAGGCCTTTGTACGAAGCCTCGGAATCATAAGAAATGTGAGAAGTTGACTTAATAAACGGCTGAACTTTTCATCCGGTATTCCTGTCTTTTTCTGCTTCTTTTCCCCTCTTTATTTTGCTCCCTAATTACGTGTACATTTGAATGATTAGGATTTCTGTTAAATGTATTTTGATGTTTGTTTCCCAGTAGGTCGGAGTATTTGTATCTTTAATGTCAAAGTAGAATACTTCTCAGCCGAATTTTATTTATTCTCCTTTTGTTTTTTTTTTGTCCAATCTATAAACAAAACCCAATACTTTAAACCCCGCTTCCCCTAACCTTTTCTTCAGTTCCCTAAATGGGAACCTTAGACATCTATGTGATGCACATAGATTTGCAGATCTAAATATTTTCTGCATAGCCCTAAGCACACCTGTCGTCATAAAAATAAAAAACCAATAGCCTCAGGCTGTCATTCAGACAACAGAGTCGCTCAAAACAACACAATGAGCACACAGCAGTCATGGTTTAAGCACTAACAAGCTTAGCAGTTATTACATTGTTCTAAAAGTGCAAGCAGCCATCGAGAAAATAGTAATGCTGTTTGGATATATGCATTCAGGTATATGCTCTCTGCTGTAATGGAGATCAGCAATGTGTTAAGGAATCTAGGAAGAGGCAGAGGGAGATGTGGTGAGGAGGTGTAGTGGAGAATGTCAATGAGGACAAAGAAGAAGACTTGTCACAGGCGAGATTGGAGCATGATGATCAGACATGGCTCTGGGAGTGATATCACGCTCTGGGTAGCCGTCAGCCGCCGTGAAGTCCCCCTCCACCAGGCTGGCATCCACAGCGTGCTCCTCAGCGGTCATCGAGACGCTGTGAAGGAACAAGAACCTCAACAGCTCGGCCAGCCGGCGCGCGCTCACGTTATAGTCCGGGATGATGTCACTTTTTATCGCAAAGTATGTGTATGATTCAATAAGGGTACAAGATTCGCAAATGTCCTTCTTCAGTCGTGTTCCCCATTTCTCAGTCCTGCGGAACGATTTTTTCCAGGCGTAGCCGTGGAAAGCATATGACAGACATCAATATGACTGGGAAATTCTTTCTCCGTGCTTCTCCAGTTTACTTAACAGATGATTTTTTTTGGTCTGGAAAGTGACACACATTTCACAGATCAGGTTCAGACCGTATCCCAGCTCAAGGGGCCCGGCGATGACAACACTCGGCCATGCGTTGGATTTGAACTGATGACCTTCCGGATTAACACTGCGAGCCGCACACTGCTTGAGGTGACATAGTTGTAGACTCCTTCCCACAGTGAATGTGTCACTGCAGGAAATACTTCCCATAGTTTTCTGCTGGTGGGGGGGGGACGTTGCACGTGATGCTGATGAAACACTCTGGCTTGATCTATAGCACAACAACAGGATGCAGAAATAAACCGCTGTATTTTTTATTACATTTGCTATGGTGGCTATTTTCTTTCTGTAAACCTCACCACTATAAAGTATTTCATATTTGATTCTGTTCAGGTTATTCTTGGACAGTACAGTGCTCCATTTCAAAAACGAAGGAAAGAAAAGAAAACACTTGCATCTATTTGAAAGAATTGTTTCTTCTACGTTTATTTCAATTCACTAGTGTGAAGTTGATAGAAGTAGGGTCTATATATTTGATGAATCTGTATGTGCTTTGGCAGCAAAGTTTTTATTGTGAACAAAGTTCCCATGTTTTGAGTCAATTCTTGGGTTTTGCCAGGCAATGCGTTTTGGAGATTATAGTTTAAGCTTTTCGTTTTTATGTTTGGGGTTTTGGAAAGAAAAACATTGCTGGTTTCAGAAAATGTATCTTTGCAGTTGTGAAAATCTGTAATCAAGCATTTGATTAATGTGTTTCTATGGTAATTACAGAACCATTTCGCAAACCGCAGTGTATGTTCGAATCGTAGTCATTAAGGAATGGCAATGGATCGTGAAAGCGCTTTCCGTGTAATACAACACTGACATCTAGTGGTAGAAATACGACAAGTCTGTCCTTGCCCATTTTTCCACTTCCCAAGATATTTATTGCTCAAGCTTCAAAATAAATGTTTCTATTTTAGTTTTATAAAATGTGTGATTAGTCAAAAATCTTTTAATGACGAGTATATAATAACCAGAACCAATGAACTGAAATGTAGTTCTGCTTAATAATTACATTAATTTTAATTTATTGTTTTTATACGGTAATTCTGAGTACGTAGTATAGCTGGTATTTGCAATTGATAACAATCACGCTAACATTATACAGTGAAAAGAAAAGGTGCAAGTTACAATAATTTTTCAAAAATATTTTATTCTTAAATGGTTTCTGGTGGAAGGGATTAGTTTGACTTTTACTTGCCATATTATTCCTGGTTAATCAATCACACTGAGTTGAATGTTTCTACAGAAAATACCGATGTAGTGATAACACTAATTGGGTTTGACAGCAATTTCACAGTACGTGTGGATTTTATATTTACATTGAGATGTATTAAGCGGAGTTTCAGGTGGACTGGCATTGAAAATCCCACCGACTGCAGTTTATTTGAAGTGTTCGTTCTTACCGACTTTTTTTGTTACAGATGAAACCTATTTAAAAAGAGTTTATTTTGCACCATAGTTTTACCAATATGTCATCCTTTTTACAAAGGAGAAAAGCCCAATAAGAATACGACCTATAACGTTTCTTCCCATTCAGTTTCCAATTATTGTTGTTACATGTCTCCTAACACGACTGTGATGGTTGACTTAAGTTCTCAAGGACTGGGGGGAGAAACAACGAAACAACAAAACGTCGCAATGTGTTACATTTAACGTGCGTTTGACAAATGCTCGCTTAATATAACATCGTTGAAAACAAAGTAAGTTTGCGTGTGAACTGGTGCCCGGTCCCTTGGCTCATAAGAATAATCCGTACCCATAATAGATTTTCCACATTCCGTGGCTTCAGATATTTTCCTTTCCGGATGGTCTTGGATCAAGGGGTTTCTGGGCACCGATATTTGCCAGGGCGGACCCCTGTAAATAGCAGGCAAACGGGCAGTGCCGACACCCGAGGACTGTAGCCTTCATTTTAAGAGCCTGGGGCGACGGCCGCTCATGCTTCGAGTCAGCTAATAAAACGGTACAGAACGTGGATATTAAAATTTTTTTTTTTAAATGTTAAAACCGATAGCTTTTATTGTCCTACATTTCCGTGCCTCGATGTACGCTAGTTCTATTCCATGAGTTGACGGTTTTTTACATTTATTTTTTTACGTTTTCCGGTAGAGACAACTAATGATGTTCCTCGTTAAAAATAACAGTGGAAGGATTTCCAGTTTACCATGCAATGAATTCTTGCAACCCAACGAGGTTTTTTTTTTTTTTGGTCATGGGGATGGGGGTAGCATTCAGATCTTATCCACTAGATGTCAGTGTCTCCTAGCTTTAGATTTGGATTTACCGATATGCAACTTGTCTGTGGGAATGTTTGTTAATGTCAGATTTATGTAGTCCTCTACAAAACGCTAGCTAGTGAAACAAAATGTGACCTCAAAATTTAATTTTGTCTTATAGGAATATAGGTATTCTGAATGTGCACAGTTTAGTGTTGAATATGTTGGAGGATTTGTGAATACATATACACACACACACACACTATATATATTTGTCCATATATATATATGGAATCCATATATATATTTGTGGATTCCACTACGTGGTATCGCCAATATTCCACCTGAGTACGGTCAGGCCTCCAGAGTAACATAAAACAATTAGGCTGCCCTTTGATCTAGTATCTCAGCTCAAGTCTTTTTAATCAATTAACCATGAAGCCGCTCAGCGTGTCGGTCCATCAGCTCCGTCGCGGCGCAGATGAAAGGTGGCGCAAACTCTGAAGGACGGCTGCACCTGGGCGGAGGAGGGGCAGCACGGATGCAGCGCCCCCCCCCCCTTCACCTTTTCCATGGATGAGTTTTGTACTTAAGATCGGCACGGAATTCCGTTGAACTTCTTCTGCGTCGCTGCCTGCTAAATATGTATGTTAATCACCGCCCGTGTATATCTTTGCATTGCACTTGGCGGGGAACGTATTCCCTTAGCGACAGAACGGGACAGTTGGATCCTTCCTCCTCACGTTTGATCCTCCATTTGACTCCTCAAAAAGTTATTACCAACTGACATTATCTTTTTTCTTTCTTAATACTTTATTATGTGGACCCTGAATCAAATTCTAAGATCAAAGGGACCTATCGGTTATGTCGTTATCATTTTGGCTATCGTTGCGTTATGTCTGAAGTTTCTTTTTTAATGAAATCTGTCATAGGTCTAGCGGCCTTAAACTCTGATGTAATCTATTGCCATTCATTTTAACCAAACCAGCATTATGGCCCTAACATTTTCCTCCCCAGAATCATCTTACAGGGTCACGCAAAGCACGTTTTGACATTTCAGCATTTACCCACCGCTGTGTTAATCCCCGCCAAATGAGGGGGAGGGGGGGGGGGACGTCAATGTAGAATGAATGGCAGCATGTCAATAGCAATTTACGTTGTTTTTTTAGGTTGCAAAAATAAATTAGAGGTTTAGCAAAGTTTATGCAGCACAGGAATGGCACGTTGAAATGCATTTCCGTGGCTCACGTGAAATTCAGGTTCTTTAAGTAGTTGTTAAAAAAAAAAAGAACCAAGAATGAAAACGGTTAAACCAGATGTGGCATACACTAAATATCTAAAGCGAATAATGGTAAAGCAAGGCGCAAGCTACAATGAAATAGCAAAAGGGACAGCCCACTCAGGGCCAATCTTATATAGCCGTTAAAAAAACCTGTAAAAAGAACTCAAACATTTCTGAGAGGAAATATTGATATATAATACTTGCCTTGGCATTATGCTTCTATTACCATACTTTATTAAATCAAACACATTTCACTTAGTAAAAGCTCTGAGTGTCGCGGCACTAATCCTATGTCAAGTGACCATGCCTGTTATTACTATATCTATGAAATATAATGATTTCATTCACTTTAAACAGGCAGGACAAAAATCACATTTAAAATTTGATTGTGGCTACAAAAGAAGGAGGGGAAATATGCCAGCAGCACAGACACGTTAGTTACTTGGTACTGAAATCCAAACCTGGCTTGCAATGCAAATGTTATTCACGTGGTAATTTCAAAACCTTCTGAACAATAGGCTTTCAGTTCCCACGTAGCCTCGCCCAAGCGGCTCCAGCGGGAAGGAGGTAGCTGCCCGCAGAGACGAGAGGGTTTTCACAGCAAACAGAAACAGGCCGCGGTGAGCAGGGCTCGTGTCTTCGTGTCTGTGGCCTCTGCGAATCCACATCATTCGGAGTGTCTCTGAATATTTGTCTGGTGGTTCACACATAAGTTGAGGGAAAAATTAACCACACCTATTTCGTCCTGATACTGTATGAAACTAGTTCTGGAATAAGAACAGTTATTGCGATAGGAATGTCGGTCTTTTGTCTAGGTACATATAATATTTTGTTTAAACCGCTGTCTGTAACCAAAGTAAATCTCGCTGAACAAACCTGATTCTTTCAAGCGCAATACCTCCAAACTATGACTGTCAGACAAATATAATCCTTTGAGTCGAATGTCTGGAGATGTTAGTCCATGGTCTGCTGGCGGTGGCTAGGTGGTGTATTGTGTAGACCCAACTCCTTCAGGATTCTGGGTTTCAATCCCAGGTCTGTTTGCAAGTTGTCCTCGTGTGTTTACATGCTCTTTTTTGTGGGCACTTTAAACCCAGAGGTATGTATTTCACATAACTTTAAATATATTCAAATTACGGTTAGTATTATATGAGATTGTAATCCACCCATGACTCTAAGCTGAATTGGCCCCTGCAAATGAATGGATGGATAAATGATTGGATGCAGAGGTGCTAGATTTTGGGCACCATGAAAACACGTGATATTCGGACCCCAACCCAGACCAAGTTAATTATGTTCCAAAATCCTAGGGTCCCTGTCACTCAGGGAATCGTTCTAACGCCCCTACCCCCTGGCCCCCACCCTCTTCTTGTACCCCTGGATGGCTGGATTTAAACCTTCAAACAAGTTAATTAAAAAATACGGAAAGACTGTGCATCCTTGTATAACTGCATGGTGACTACCATTGTTTTAACGGTAATATTTAAATGGGGAAAAAGTCCATCGTTAGGAGATGTTAAGTTTAAGTTAGCTGTAAAAGATGCTAAATGTAACATACATGTTTTAATAACGAATGGATGAAACACCAAGAGTGTTTGAGGCTCTTTTTATTCGTCAACTCTTAGAAAGGCTAATTTTTCTAATGACATAATAATACTGTGTCTACAATATATTGCAAATTTCTTTTGAATAAGATTCAGACCGCAGGTTCTCTGGGAGATATTGGCAGGAATGAAGAGCCCCGTTGAAAGGAGATTGCAACGGCAAGCCTGAAAAATTCCTGGGAACAAATAATTTAGCATTATGGTTTGTCTCCATATTAAAACACGCCATGACATGACGGGACAAACAGTGATGTAAATTGCACGTCCGACAGATATAGATTTGTTTTCCGTTCTGCAGGGCTAATTAAACCTGTTTGATTAAATAAACGTTTGCATCGATTGTATGTGGGTGTGGGGATGTGGGAAACTCTCTGTTTTATCTGGCACATTGAACTGGTTCCATGACAAAATAAATTGTACTTCAGCCCAAAAACAAGACCCAAGAGCACGGAATCGTAATCAATCATTGCAGCATCCATCTAAATAAACACAGTCCAACTTCAGGTTCCTTTTGACAAACTGCTACGTTGGGACTGTTAGCATTTTGCAGTCCGACACGTTATCTATTACGTTAGAGTTCTCTTGGGGGGGGCGTGATTGGAAAAAAAACTGCCGGAGCAATTATCTGCCTTATTTTTAATTTTTTTTTTTACCAACTGCGATTTGGATTGCTGACTCCACTTCCTGCAGGTCGTCCAAATTAAGTCAGAGTCTCAGGTCTGCGTTATCCGTACATTGTGTGTGACATTTTAACGGCCCACAGATCAGCTCCTATCCCTCAAACAGCATGGCCTCCGGGGTCCTGATTGCCCTTAGGGCCTTTGCTGGCGCCCAGTGGGGCCTTTTCTCAGGATTGTCAGAGAACGGGAAACGCCATATGAACAACTGGAATTCCGTGCTTTTGCAAATGCTCAGTCTCCGGCAAACAACTAAAAAAGAAATACACAAATACTTCTTCAACATTTGCATTTGTAATAAGTTCAGTAGAATATTGGTATCAGTGAAAACAGAAAATCCACAAAAGAGACACCACTGAACTCCAATAATAATAAATTCAAATGAGTATTTAGAAAATGTATCTCGAGTAACGTCTCTCTCCGATTGTAAAACCTGTGGCTCATAAGGCAACGCTGCGTATCAGAGAATCCAGCAAAAAATGTTATAGAACACGGTCAGAGGAAAATTATCAGCAGGGAGTCTGACCTGAGGACAGACCCTTCAATAATAACTGAACCCGCTGGTCCTCAAAAATGCAGCGCTGGCGGGAAAATTCCAGTAGTCTCTAAAGCGAGCTGGACAGACTCACAGAGCTGCAGAAAGCCATCACATACCAACGAGCTTTTGAGAACGAACAAACAGCCTCAAAAACCTTCTGCTAATATGGTAGCTGGCCAAAATTCTCTCTTATTCTAACATAGTGGAGGCCCGGTTTAAGTGTGCTGCAGTGTAACACTCACAGACAAATTTAGCTACTACACCCGACCAGCTTGTGAAGAGTTATGCCAATTTAGTGATTAAATGTATCAATTTCCAGCTATTAAAATACGTCCCACCCAACCAACCTTTATTCATTAGGCTTGTTTGGGTTTAGAAAAATACTCATTTATTTCAATCCCAGCAGCAGCTGCTTTCAGAGAACAGCTATCAATGCATTGTTCAAACAAACTGTTACCCACTGGCTCACTTGTGACACTTCAAACACAATTGATCATTGAACAAAATGCAGTTTAATAAATGTTTTAGAGAGCTGATTGTACATAGGCTTATAACCATTAAGGGAGTAATAATTATTCAAAATAGTCATCCTAATTATTTTGATGGGCAATAGCAACACAGATATGTTGTAACAAAAAAAAATACAAAAAATTAAATAATGTCCCCCAAGTAACAGACTGTTTCACAAAATTTGATTGTTGGCCAATTTATTTAATCAAAAGCTCAAGATTTTGGGGTTGAGTTGAGTATCCAGCCAGGATGAGGCCAGCGCCAGTACTGAATTAAACGCTTTAGTATGCTGGAATATTCCTTTACCTTTATCTTCCCGAATAAAGAGGAACACAACGGATAACAGCACCAAAGTAAATATTGTGTTTAATATGCAAACATCAGTGACAATACTGATATTAGTCCAGGTAAGATGAAGCACAACGTACAGGAGGAAAGCCTTGGTTGTTATACAGTGTGCTCATTTTTATGAGGGAGAAGCACTGTCCACTAAAATACATAATCATCATCCAAAGTCTACATTACAAATTTAGCAGCAACATGTTAACATTGAAAACATGGATAAACAGGGATAACAAAGTAGTTTTATTTAGAAAAAGTCACAGTTTTTCTTAGCATAAATGTGTTAAAAAGGTAAGGGTTTTGTAAAAGGTCTAGTTTTCCTAGGGAACTTTTCTAAACACCATGTAATCTCTGTAAAATACATTGGGAAAAAAAGTAACTTTCTACGTGTGTACTCTAATATAAAGACTTTTATTTCTGGCACAGTACAAATTCTCAGGAGATTTGACAAAAATATACAATGCTTTGTTTCACTTCACATTTTAAGATTAAAATGTAACTAAGGTTTCTGGAAAATACAACAGTCTCAGTGGTCAAAAGAAACCAAAAAAAAAAAAAAGGAAGAAAATTAACCAAATAGGACAACCATGTTAGTTCATCTATCCCACAGATTGACTGTCTTTTTAATACAAAAATATCAGGACAAATATAAATTAATATATATTAAAAGACTGTATTATATAAGGGGATGAACTACCAAATAAGCAAAGATATTTTAGATACAATAAATAATTCTCAGTGACATTGTGAGTACTGTGCCAACAGCCAGACACATGATAAAAAAAAAAGACAAGACATATCGTTTAACCAAATTGCTAATCATATATCATTAAACTATATTTCTTACATCCTCCTCCCCCCTCCCCATAACATTTAAATTACAATGCATTAATACTGGAAACAAGGTTCACTAAATATTTCTTTTTTTTTTTTTTGCTATCGTACATGTGTTGGATTTGTGCAGGTAGAGCTCAGGATGCACTTGACGCGCACATGAACCTCATCTTGGGTTTGCAAGTTTATCGCCTTCAGTAGATGAGTCTAAAGGTGAGATGTGTGAGTCGATTTGCCCGCGCGTAGCCTTCCTTTGGGATTCGGTTAGGCCGGTGTCACGATGCAATGTGGAGAAGACTTTGTGGCAATGTCACAGAGAGCACGACACCTTTTCGTTTTTAATTCCCTTTTTTTTTTCTCTTTCCTACGTATCTTCCCGCACGCAGGTGTTGCTTGCTACTGCAGGATCGGTAACTTTCGTCCTTCCCTCCGAAATGGACTCCTCACTTCCGCACGCATTTTACTCCGAAAGTTACGTAACGTCTAACGTTAAAAAAAAAAAAAAAACTGTATTAAAATTAAAATGGAAAAACAGACAAACAGTGACCTGCTAAGGGTTGTATTCTGTTTCTTCACTTGCGACAAAAAAAAAACGGCAGTTCTTCCCGGGAACAAAACAAACATGTCGCGCATCCTGGGGCGGCGGCAAATGAAGAAATGGCCGTCTATGTTTTTGTCTTCTTTTCCTCTCTCCCATTCACAATAAAAAATAAGTCTGTTCTTTATTTTACAATATATTTCAATATTTCCACTATGGAAGCATTAATTAGTCCAGCACTGCGAAAAGGTGTGATTTTTAATTTTTTTTTTTTTTTTAGTTTTTGTCGTCGTTTTCCTTAAAAAAAGGTGATGTTACAAAAAAAAAGGGAGGGGGGACATTTATGAGGGACACTTTGTACAGCCACATTTGACCACCTTCTCCACCTCCTCCACGAAGGACGAGCCGTCGGTGCACTCGAAAGTGTATTTCCGCCGCTTGCTGCGCAGCGTTCCGCAGCACTGCCCGCCTGCGCAGCCGCCGCGGCACTCTAGCCGAGAGACCTTCTCGGTCGTTTGGCACGCGGCGTACCCCTGCTGCTTCTGATAGTTATCTCGGATCCGTTCTCCTCGACAAGCGATTTCTGCAGGAGAGGGGGGTGGGGGGGGGTGGAAATGGGACCATTATTTGTTACTCTTTCTCATCTTGCTGAAGTTTTTCCACTGTGGAAGATCTTCCACTGCCCAGAGAAGAGATTTTTTTTTTTTTTTTACACGATCATCGTTTATTTATCTATACAACTATGTATGACCAAAAGAACAAGAGATTCTTTGTGTTTTATACATATCCCATCTTGCTCTCCCGTGAGACGCACGCCCAAGTGAGAGCAAATCACGGGTCAAGGTGTAGGGTCAGTCATTTATCCAGTACCCCTGGGGCAGTTTTTGGGGTTAAGGGCCTTGCTCAAGGGCCCAAGAGTGATATTATCGCTCTGCCAGCCACGTGCTTTGACCCGGTGACCTGCCGGGGACAGGCATAAATTCCTCACCCGCCGACTCACAAGTTAAACGTAGAGGACTTCGGAATTTTCGGCGGAAACAGCCTTGAGTGGAGCGTCAAGCTCAGCATCAGCGTTCTGTCCTTGTGCGTGGGCGGTGTTGCCCGGAAGTGTCGCTAGGACGAGCGGTGAACGGCCATCAGTACGCGGCCTGAAAGTAGCGACTGCTGACATGTTTATGTCCGGACTGTAGATCGATCTTTCATTTTCCACAGAATAAGCGTTGCAGCATCATCCCGCTAATCTGTGCAGGCAAGCACCACGGCTTTTTCAAAATACGAAGAAAATATCCGCTCATCCTCCTGTTACTCAGGTTTTCTTATCGTGATGCACCGTAACTAAAAATGCTGTATTCACACCTGTCTTGAGTGAATTTAAAAGGGTAGGGTGCGTATTGTAAGATCAATAGATTCAAATGTGTAGTATTTTTTTTTTACCTTTGTTGGTTAAATACATTAAATTTTTCCCTCACTGGTCACATCAGTCAACATCACAAAGCTACTCTCTCATTGGCTGAGCGTCTGAGTGGGCAGAGGTGGGAGGGTCAAAGTGGAATCTGGCTGAACTTTAAGCACAGAGTCAAAAAACGGGAAATCTGAGCAAAACGCATCGCTTGATAATGTAACAGTAGTGGAATGGCCAACCTAGCACTCTGCTTGACGCTTATCACATGAAAACTCCCTTAATCAGACATAAAGATCTGTAAATATTCTAAACTTAAGTAGTTAAGGCCTACTTGGTCTTTCGAAAAAAAAAAAAACAATTATTCTATTTACACACCAACACAAAAAAAAAACAGCAGCATGATGGTTTACTAGATGCTGAGGAGGAATGCAGGGTCAAGGGTCAACAGCAAAAGACCACGGTATGGCTTTGATCGTATTCGAAGACAACGGAGTTCATGATTTAAGTACACAGCAATATACATGCACACATATGCTTTGGATGGATGTTCATGAACTAAAATAAAAAGTTTATGCACGTCAGTGTTTCTCAACCCAGTCCTTAGGGACGGCCAGACGGTTCGTGGTTTTGCTCTTGCCCAGCTCCCAGCATACCTGAACCAGGAATTCGGTGCTCCTGATTGGCTGGAAGCTGAGAGGGAGCAAAAGTGAGGACTGGCTGGGAGTCCCCCCATGAACTGGGTTGAGAAATGCTGGTTTATATGATGGACAAGGAATGATTTCGAAAGTAACAGAATGAGGAGCCAAGAACGAGAGGTTGGTCCTGAGTCTGCTTCCCCCCCCCGGAGGGTCTCACCTGTCTGAACCGCGAGGGGCTCAGGGAATAATCAGAGGAGGCTGGGAGGTCAGAAGCAGAGTATAGCATAAGAATAGTATCAGAATCACTGGGGTGCATTTCATAGTGGGGGGGGGAGTGGGGGGGGGGACACACAAAAACAAGCAGCCAGAGAAGAAAGGTCAATTAATCATCTGACCGCATCGAAAAATGCAACAGAACATTTCTGAAAAGGTCACTAATGACGTTGCACGATACACTGTTAAGGAAAATAATATTTCGCTTCTGAAAAGGTTAAAGACCAACCAGTAATCTCCCAAAATATTGTAGTTTCTAAAGACAAACCATGTGAGCTGTTTTAATCTGAAATGCTAAAGAACGCTGGTAAGCAAACGTCATTTAATTGTGAGTTTTCCAAAGCACACACTTCATCGTCCTAATAAAATTTATTTTCAGTCATTTTCAATGAAAAGGACACCATGTCGATAGCTTAAAATTCTTGCGCTACATTTTCTTTATACAATAGAAAAATTAACTGTGACCCATAAATTAAATGTAGTACAGACATAAGTGGCCCATAAAATCATGTTTTGCCAAAAAAGAAAAATGCAGTTTCAAAATGAATGTTATTACTGTCGACCAGGAGGCTTTATTTGGTAACATTTTACTTATGACCATGTTTTTAGTAATTTCTAAACACATTCATAACAAATAATAATGCATATTATTAATCCATAAAGCATTATAAACATGGATATAAATATTTAGCAAAAGGCATAACACATTAGGATCATGTTTATTATGCACTATATATGTTGTATGAAGCTCTCATTTATAATGCACTATAGATACCTTTATAATGCAGTAAGAAAGCATTCTTATTGCTCATACTAACCACTATAATGCATTATAAATGTATCTATAGTGCAGTATTGATGAGAGCTTCATAGGGCATATATAATGCATAATAAACATTACTATACACGGTATTATAAGGATCGGTATAAGCATTAAGGAAGGCATTATAAAGGTACATATAGTGCGTTATAGAGGAGACCTTCATGAGGCTGTCATAATGCACAACATGGCTATAAATATGTTATGCCTTTTTAAAAATATTTATAGCCATGTTCATACCGCATTATGTATGTGTTTATAAAGTACTAAAAGTAATGTGCTACCCTTTATTTTTCAAAGGTTAGTTTTGTTAATGTATTCGTTTTGTTTAATATGATTCAGTCAAGAAAAAAACAAGACAGAGAAAAGAGGAAGCAGAGAGCCTTTGGTACACAGAGCTGTTCTGATTGGTTGCGATTGAGTGTGGCTCCGCCTTACCTCTGTCACATCCCTCTCCCGTGTATCCGCTATTACACTCGCAGTAGGCTTTTCCAAGGCCCGACAGCCTGCACTTCCCATGCTTGCATTTAATAGCCTGGCATGGGTTGAAAACCTCCTCCTCCTCGTCGCACAGCACGCCGGTGTAGCCAGGCTGACACTTGCAGCTGTAGGAGAAGGCATTGATGGGCAGGCATGTGCCGCGGCTGCACCTGCAGGGGGCGCAAGAGACGTGGTGAGGCGCCGAGCCACGGGGAGGGAATGCATTGCAGACCGGTAAGGGCCGTGGACGGGCACGGGGCCAACATCGCGGAGGGGGGCCTCACCAGCGGGCGCAGAGCTGGCGCCATGACAGACAGATCAGATGGGAGGGGGCCCCCTGGTGGCCGTTGAGCCCTAAGCAGCTGCTTAGTTCACTTATGCCTTAGGCACACGCTGGATTTGTGGACCCCAGTCGCGTCTGTAGCTTAAAAATCCCTTTATAGTGTCACAGTTGCAACATCAGGTACAAATTTCTGCCATATGTGTCTCTATTTACTAACCAAGGCTGCGGATATAACGCTGTTCATGGTCTTTTTAAATTTATAACCTGGGGCATCGTTATTCTGCCTGGAACCTACGGTACCAACTTTCTCGCGATCCACATTTATACGCCAGTCGACCAATTAAGTGGCAGAGTTGACCATCCAGGGGCGGCGACTTAGCAAGCAAGTCTCACTCGGTCTCGCTGGGGTGAGTGCCAATAACGAAGCTTGCCACATGGGGGCGCCACATGAAGGGTGGCCGGTTCAGTCGGCGGCGAAATGAGCGGGACTCACTTGTTGCCCTGGCAGGGGTCGTTGGTCTGCTGGTCGCACAGCGCCCCCGCCCAGCCCGTCTCGCACTCGCAGGCGAAGCTGGAGCGGCCCGTGGCGCGGCAGGTACCGTGGAGGCACGCCGGCTTCTGGCACGGCTCGCAGCCGGGCAGGATGCCGTCCTGCAGCTGGAACTGCGCCAGGTCCTGCAGCTCGCTGTCGATGTACAGGTTGCGGATGCAGCCGTGGAAGCTGGAGCTGTTCTGCTGGGGCCCCTGGTGCAGCGCCGCCGCGTTCGCCGCCACTGGCATCCCTGCGGAAGTCAATCCCCGGGTCCCCATTAGCCTCGGCAGTAGTGAACCCCCCTAGATGCACCCCGCCGGAACCAAATCTCGATACATACTAATGTAACCACGTTGCTTAATGGAGAATTTCAAGTACGTTTATACATTTTGCAGACACTTTGCCCCAAAGAAACCAGGCAAAGCCCTGGGCCAACTGGGGTTAAGAACCTGGCTCAAGGGCCCAACGGCGACATCGCCGAGCCAGCCACGAGATTTGAACCGACAACCTTCCAATCCTGGGCACAGTAGCCTGGCTCTCTGCATCAGCCCCATCCCAGTGATTAATTGTTTCTAAACTACAGGTCAGACAGCTTGGTGCAGGCGAGCCAACGGCAAGCGAGTTACCAGACACCCCTTACTGCTGACCTGGCGGCCGGTCCCTGACAGAGCGCCCGGCCGGGAGGAGCGGCCCGCGTCCGACATCCCACACGCAACAGGGCAGCCATCTGCTGCTGCTGCTGAACTCCCAGGCATCACCGGCAGATTCCAGAGCCCGAGCGCTGAAGTGCTGAATGCAGCAAAGACGAGTCCCCCAGCTGCTGGAGTGTGGATCGCCACCATTTACCTAATCATCTCCCCTAAAGATCCACCCATCCATCTTCCGCAGGCGCTTGCCCAGCAGAGGGTTACTATGGGCCTGGAGCCTATCCCGGGGACACACAGGACACCATGGACGGGATGCTGGTCCATCACAGGACACGGGCTCACAATCAAACACTAGGGGCAAGTCACAGATGCCGATTCACCTCTAGACAGAGGACGCGCACGAACATGCAAACTCCCCACATCACAATCTCGGAGGAGAGATTATACTGCTACCTAAAGAATCTTCGCGTCGCCCATCTCCCCAGATACATGATGTATTCCAGTAATAGAGGGGGGGGGTTAATTTTACTTTACAACATCCATTTAACTTGTAAAACTGTGAAAGGAATCCTAAATTGGGCGTCTGCGCTGTTCTCTGCGGCGAGATTAAGTACGCCCCGGTCTTGAGTGCAGAGGACCGTATTAGACATATAATTTGGCATCACGTTAAATCCATGCCGACATCAGGGACTTTTCGGAAAACAATCCATACATCTTGCTTTGTGTGGCTCGTGGAATTTGCTTAGCTTTACTCCTCCGGAAAATGACGCCATTCATAAAGACCAAGGTGAACCTTGTCATTTTGTATAGCTAATCTTAGCGCGGTCACAGGGAGCCAATGGGATCTGTCTGACAGACCCCCACCAACCCCCAGCAGCAGGCACTACGGTAGAGTGGAACGAGTACCATGCTAAAAACATCAAAACCTTACCTAGGGTGTAGCACAATGCTAATATGTCCGTCCGACAAACAAATGCCGTGAGGTAATTATCCCCCGACGCCGGCAGGTCAGAACCGGCCTGTAATGGCGGACCGGCAGTCGGGTCTCATAAACTTGCAACACTTAGTCTTAATAACAACAGCGCTTTGGGACGGCTGGAGATTGACAGCGGCACGCAGATCCCATCTGCCGGAGAAGCCTTTTTACGGTGAATATATGAGCCAACCAGTCCACAAGAAGATTGGATTATCTTGAATTGTTTCTGTGTGAGCGCCAAGTGGGCTTGTCTTCTAGCCCCGATTCTGGGGCGGGGCTTGCAGCTCCTGCCCAATAGCTGGAAACCGTACGATGTCCGTCCCATCTTCCAGAGTGATCACATGTGGGGGGGGGGGGATGTGTGTGTGGTGTGTGTGTCTTAATTAAAATTGGTACAGACTCCGCCCCACGATATCAGTCCTGCGTTTCAGATGGGTGGCAAGTAACGGTGAGTGGTCTAATTAGCATACTCAATTGCAGGCCACGCCCCTTATAATCTTACATTCTCTTTCAGTGGGACCTCTAGACTTGAAGATGATGACACTCGGCCTCAGGCCTCAGGCTTGCTTGGTGAGGTTCTGGCTGGTTAAATGGAAAGTGCTTTGTGACAATGACTGTTAAAAGCGCTATATAAATAAAATTGAATTGAATTGACCTGAATTAAATGACCCCTGATTTTATTGCATTTACAAGGGGGTAGGGATTCTTTCAGGCTTACAGATCCCTACCTAATGGAATTAGAAAATGCATATGTGTAAGTCCTGCCTTTTAGTTGGATTGGAAATAAGCGGTGTGATTTAATTAGCATACTCCATGCGGACCCACAGCGTCAATCCCACCATATTGTGAGCAAGGGGCGTGGTTTAATAAGCATACTCAATAAAGACTCCGCCCACAGCGTCAATCCCACCATATTGTGAGCAAGGGGCGTGTTTTAATTAGCATTCTCAATAACGACCCCCGTCCCACAGCGTCAATCCCACCTTTCTCCGCCCCTCCACTCCCACATT
>JAABNY020000050.1:948225-965462 GCA_015164015.2 Brevimyrus niger
ATAAAATGTTAAAATGTTGATAAAATGTTATTTCTAATAGTTTTTAAAAAATATTTGATTTCTTGGAAATCATCTCGTGACCAACCCCCTCAATGTCTCACAACCCCCCAGAGGGTCGCAACCCCTACTTTGGGAACCACTGCAATAAGGTATACTTACTCTTAGCAAGTCAAAAGTAGTGCTGACTCAACACTACAGGGTAGAAAGCCCTCCATCCTCCGTCTGGCTGACATGCAGCCGCCGCCGCCACCTCTGCACCATGTCTCCCAAGCATTGCCTGAACCCTGGAAGGGCCCTCACCCATATGATAAATCACACTAAGCTCTACATAGCACGGGACAGGTATGTAATTGAACTTGTATGCCGACGGTCTTGCTCCCCCAGAGGGCCCTCGCTGACGGATCGTCTTTCCCTCTGTGTCCTTCCGCATGCAGCCAGATGCAGGTGGTTGTCAGTTCCATTTCCGCCCCGGTCATCTGAGGAACATCTGACTGGTGCTTCTCTGTGCAACAAGCGGAACGGTGTGTGTTCTGTGGTGCGGCGCAGGCGGCCTGTTCCAGAAGAGCTTGTCAGCCGCCGACGCAGACATGGCAGGACGCTGTATGAAACCGCGGCCCTGAAAGCGGGCGTGTGACACTCGTGGTAGAATTTGGTAGATGGGGAATCGTTTCCGTGGGGCTGAATTCTGTTATTACCAATTAGGGCCGAGTGTTCGGTTTAATTTGATACGATCCCTCTGTGCTGCTGGTCTTTAGTTTCTAATGGTTCAGGCAGACCTTTCAATGTACATTCAATACGATATTTCCGGTCTGTCAGTCCTTCTCTGCGAAGGAGTTGGCGAGAATGAAAAGCAAACTGCATGTACAGTGTAGCGATGCAGTGATTTTCTCATTCCCTGCAAAATACATCAAGGTTGTGCATCTCTTTATTCTACATAGATAATGTATCATCTTTATATATCGTCCTGTGAGTCCACATACTGGCATAAGTTGACCTTCACCTCGATCTACCGCCTTGTACTTTGTCCACAGTGCCACCTGCGATAGGCTCCAGCCCGATACCACAGCCCAGCTTAGGATGGGTGGTTGGAAGATGGATGGCTGTTCAGACAGTTCTGATGTAACCACAGCGACAGTCTCCAAGACGCCCCTGAGTCCAGCAATGAGGCTCTATCAGAGGCAATTTTTTTTGTGCACAAATTAACCGCTAATTGCAGCTCAATAGTCGAGCTGATTTCACACATTTATTAATAAACCACCCGCCATGCTAGTCGCACACGCCTAACTGGCACTGACACGGCTGCTGAAAGCGGGTCACTGTTGCTGCATTGCTTACGTCTGCAATCAGACTCACTTGTTGGCTTCGCTTTGCCTTTATATTTAACAGCTGAACTGTTGCCTGAGCATGTGTGGCCGCCGGTTTGAATTTTCCAGGAAAAAGCAGACATGTTGGTACTCAGCTATAAGGCAGGAGTCTGCTCTGCCGTTTGAGAGAGTTCACGGTCTGTGCAAGAAAGCGGGAGGGCGTGGCCCTCTCCAGAGAGAAAGTCATGTGACCACGGCCGGCTGCGTTTACCTCACCTGCCCCTCGTGTTTGCTTGTCTGATGAGATGTAGTTATGAGTGCCCTTGTTTCTCACCTCCGGTGGACCAGCCCTGGTCCAGATGGCCGTCCTGATTCCCATTCCATCAAGCCACCCCTGAGTCCCACGCCAAAATTAATAGCGGTTACCCCTCTCAGTTTGTTTTCCGCCTGCATTCTTTCCCCCTCCCTGTGAACCCCATATCTTCTGGCCCGAATAAAAGGTCCCATCGTCACATGGTTCCTGTATACCGTCCTGAGTGGTTCTCTCACATGATTTGGGCTCTGGCGGTTGTTTATCGAGCACCCGGTCTCTCGGAGCCCTGCCTTACCACCTGCTGCACGGTTCTGCGATACGAGCCGACTGCCGCCGTACCAAACAAAGGGAGAAAATCAAGGATATGCATTTCCCAGGTTCATGCGCGTCGGCTCGCTGGAAGTCACGCTCGGAGGAAATGGTGGTAAAAATAGCTGCTGCATTTCTGCCACCTATGAGCGCACAATGAATTTCTTTTCGACCCGTGCCCCGTGACTTCTCTCTTTTCTTGTCTCTGACGACACAGAGACTCCGTAGCAGTGGAGAGGCAGAATGGAGGTCCCAGTTACACACCATTACTCATCAAAGGCCGCATGTAGCGCGAGCTGGCAGCCGCCCGATAAGCCAATCAGCGGGCGGGGGTCCGCGCTCTGGTTTCAGAGCTTTACACAGCAGGTGGCCAGAGGAACAGTCCGCGGTATTCCGGGACGGGCCTTTGCGTTCTTCCCCGGAGCAAGGTACGCGTCCTGGACTGTTCCCAGTTATGCCAGCTTTTGTGGACGGCCTGCTTCACGGATAGAGACGAGATTTATGACTCACACACGAATTGCTGCAATCAGCGTTACTTTACTTAAATAAATCAAGCATTTTGACGCATCTGATGACCAAATTACAAGCACTCTCAAGTTATATTACTCTCACACTGCGCTGCTATTTCACCGTGGTATGAGTGACTGTGTATAAATGAGTGAAAGTTCTGCACTCAAAGGTGCGCTTCTGCACTCCGCCACTCCCAATATCATATGCATGACCCTCGATTGTGCCCCCCCACCCCCTCCCCACACCCCAGTCGATTCAGGCCTTCAAGGTCCCCCTATGGGGGGGATGACAGCATAGCATCTGACATTTAACAAAATGCCTTAAAAAGGTGAGCAAGTAGTGGTGGTTTCATCACGCTGACATGCTGTTAGTAATCCTCATGCTCAGTGCTATCGAATCGGTCAGACTCACTTAATTTCTGCAGAGAAAGAAGCTGTGAAGAGGCTTTGTGTTATTTTTATTTGCTCGTCTCTTGCCACCGATATACATTAGAGGTCCGTTTCTGCGAAGTGCCCTCCGATTCCCTGCGGGGCCCAGAGCGGCATCCTCCGAAATGCCATGGTCACGCGTGCTCCATCCCCTCACAGCACGCACGCCTGTCTCCCCGGCGTGGAAGGTTCCAGCACAGATTCACAGAGCACCACTGAGCTCCTGTGAGTCTTCACGGCCCGGAGCTCAACATTGTTAATGGGCAGCGGTGTATGTTTGACGGGCAAGGATAATCTCCTGTTTGTGTCGGTGCAGAGTCTCTGCGCAGGTGAGCGCGGTCTGGCAGGAATGCATTTAGAGGAGGACAAACAGAGAAACATTAGCCCAGGGAAACAAGGACAACAGATAGGGTCACATGGCATTAATACCCAAAGTATGTTATAATTTTGCAGTTGCATGTGATGTGCAGTGTTGTACATTACTTATTTATTCAAATCTACACAGGTAAACCACAGATACACTGGTTCAGTGTTTCTCTTCCACGAATTTGCCCCTGCTGGGAGGTGATTTCTTCCAGCTGGGTACTTTCCTATGCAGTAGAGGTAGTAAATCTGTTCCACTGTCTTCCCCTAACAAAACACATTTGTGTTTTCCTTCAGTAATCTATGTTTTCCTTCAGTTTTTTCTGCTGTTTATTCTCAGTGCAATTAAACCCATTTATCATGGGAAGTACAGTACCTTTTTTAATCTGTTATCTCGGGAAAGTGCTGTAATAGTTACACCAGTGGAGGAATTTATACTAATTTTTTATTTTTTTTTATTGTATAAGTGTTGAGGATGCATGTGTTTATGTCACCCCTCAAAAGGGCAGTAATCAGACTGGCAGTATTCAAAGAAATTATAACACGGAGATGCCCTGGGAGGTCACATGTCATAGGCACGGGGGGGGGGGGGGGGGGGGGGGCGGCCCACAAAAGGGAGGCATACTTGGCTACTACTGAGGCAGTGCCCCCCCCCCGCATATAATCATAATTCATAAACAGTCAGCGCCTGCTCCGCTCTCACCCGGCAGGCGAGCCACAAAACCAGCGTATGGGGCCTTTCAGCTGGCATCTGATTGAAAGGCTCGGGGGTCAAAGGTCACGCTGGATATGGAGCACAACAAATCCCTACCGCAGAAAAAATAATTACAAAAAAATAAATAAATAAATAAATAAATGCCGCCTTAAACGATTATCCCTGAAACGAAAAACGTTTTCGGCTTCAAGAACTAAAATTCGCGACAAACTATCCCCTCAATATTACTCCATAAAAACTGAAGCACTGCAATAACCCTCAACCAAAGAGCATTTGGCCACGGCGAACAAGCTAGCGCATAAATGCATGATTTTCGAGCGAAACTCCGCACATGTGCAGTTCAAACGCCGGATCCAGTAACTTAATAAACAACAGCCCTTAGGTGTGAAGAAATTATTTCATAAAAATCATTCAGGCGGACTTAATGTTATTATCCCAGTGAAATTTGCCCATTACCGCTATTCCGCTAAAGCACCAGTGAACCCTACAGAAGCAGCACCTGATGCCAACAGGACTAAATTGAGTTAAAAAAAAAAAACACAGTAGGGAGGAGCGAAAGCCCTTATCAAGGTCAGAACACGTTCATGTTACAGTGGCGGCACATCTGCCATGACCAGCTCAGGTCTGCCTAATGGACGCATATCAGTACCTACAGATCCAGGAACTCGTTCAGGCCATGAGCAAAAAGCCACACTCTCATATCCTAAAAATAGCCTCTCCAGAAACGCTTGTCCAGATGAGGAGAGCGAGGACATCAGCATTAAACTCTTTTTGGTGTTATTATTATTATTATTTTTTTGTTTATCAAATAAACACAAAACATCTTTGGCCATTTTTTTTTTTTTTTTTTTAAGTGGTAGCTCTGATAAGACGCGTGTTTCTGGAAGCCTAAGTCTCAGAAATACAAAAACAGGATCAGAAGAAAATAAATATTTAGCTCCTGAATATATATATATATATATATAGAGTACTTTATAAATATGTTCTAGAATGGACCATAATAAAACAGAAGTCTAAAGAAAGACTGCCGGCCATACAAGTACTGCTGCATATACACATTACGTTAAAAAGAGATGCAGATTGTGGTATTACGCATTTTACCAGTGCGAACGATCTCCCTGCGAAATACAAAGAAAGGAATGGACACAATGCTAAAAAAAAACACAACGGCAGAAAAAAAAAAAAAACGTTAGTCTTCTCAAAGTGTTTTCCGAATGAGCCAGGACCCTGTTTTTACGTAAGATAGGTGCCTGCGAGCATCTATTTACGGCGGCTAAATTTGGGTGTGATGATATAGCAATAGTCTGGAAACCAAAAAAAAAAAACACAAACACAAAGCGTGCACCAAAATAAATAACCCAAATAAATGCCACTAGAGTGACCAGGATTAGCATCAGTTCTTGCCCCCCCCCTCGGTTATCAATAGATGCACTGACACTCAGACTTCATTATAATGACACACAGCCCAGGAACGTGAGAGTCCAGTGTTCTTACGTCACTAGTCCAGGCAGAATTTTCTTCTGAGCCAGACGTTTACTATTCAGGAAGCTGGTAGCAGCTGTTTAGCTGAAAATCCGCTTTCCCCGCCCCCCCCCCCCATTCAGGATGTAGCCCCACGACATCCCAATGACCCAGGTCCTCTCAAAAAGCAATTACTGCTTCTACTCATTTTTTTTTTTAGTCCGGACAGAAGGTACAGAACAAATTACAACTGTATACTATTCCCCCCCCCCCCCCCCAAAATCCCAAGCTACAGCTGCCGAACGTATTCGGGTGGGAAATCCTAGGCCAGGGTATGGGTTAATTGGAAGGATTTTAAAAGCGAATATTATCCCCACACCCCCACGCAGTCGTGCATCACCTTTCCAAGTGCAGGGCGAAACGAAACCAAAACAACTGTACAGTAACCTGGAACTTACAGTCTGTAGAGCTTCGTCGTCCCAAGGAAGAGCAGTTCTGGAAAGACCTGCATGTTATTCCGATTCAGACGCCTGGAAACAAAAGAAATATTTCAGTATAATTACAGCCCAGACTATAAGTAATTTCAAATACCTGTGTGTTTGTTATCAATTAATCACAAATCATACATACATATATACATATATATATACACATATTATCATTATATTATTATTATTATAATATATTATTATTATTATACATATTTATATTATTCTATAAATAAAAGGATATTAGTTACATTTTTTGTAGCCTCAAATATGTATGACAGGGCAGCAGAAATTATGTACACAAATGTATATCCATAAAATATCGTGCAACCCCAAGCATGCGCGGTGCGAGGCAGCTACTGTAACTTTAACGCGGAGAAATGTTGGCGCAAAACAAACTTGTTAAGCGAAAAGTGAGAAGCCAGCATCTAGCAAACATGGTCACAATGGGCCGGGGAAAAAAAGCAGATGTGGGAAAAACAAACAGCCAGTCCGCTACGGAATTCGAAAAAAGGCCCCTCTGCTGTGCAAATAAGCCTTCAGTCACACACGACTTTGGAAAGTCATTAAAAACACATCCGCTATCCGTTTTTAACTTTACAAATATGCGCAGTATTCAAACAAATATTTTATCCTAGTGCTTACAGCAACTTTCCAAAAAAAAGCTCAGCTGATTAACAGCTATCAGTTTCAACAGTTATATTTCACTCATTTCCTATATTATTCTGTCACCGTTCTACATTATAGTATCTGGTTTTCTGGTCTGTTTTTCTTTTTTTTTTATATAAACATACAATTATAAGCGTGAACACTGAAATGTGAACAGTGCACAAATTAAAGACACATTTAGTTGACATGGGTATTTTAACATGTGGATTTCAAATGACATTCACCGGGTATGTTATACATTTCCAGACAAAATAAGTTATAAACTGAAAATATGACACCTGCTCGGCCCTCTCTGCCTCCCCTGACCTTCATCTTCGGCTCCAGTGTTTCAAAAACCTGCGTCCAACCACCACAGGGCCACTCCAGCCGCCCGCAGCCAACGGCCGATTCGAATATCTAAGAACGCCCCCATTGGCTGCTCCGCTTCCCTGCGGGGTCCCGATTACATCATAGCCCCTGAATTTTTAATCTCGCCAAGAAACAACCAATTAAATAATTAAGGAGCCGGCAGGGGCAAAGTGGTGCCCCAGAAGCCGCTAAAAGGCCCGCGGGCCGAGGACTCCCTTCCGCCAGGATTCTCGAAGAGTTGGCGCCGCCTCCCATAGGACTGACGAAATGGTTCGGGAGAGACAGGCGTTTACTGGGAATAAGATCATACCTTCAAAAATATCCTCGCCCCCCTCGTCCGACCATATGACGGCACCGTCAACCGAAGAGTTTCCGTAGCTTAACTTTTGCGCAAACATATTCCGGAAAAGCTACGCGCTGGACGCTAAGATTCTCTGCGGCTTTTTTGCCAGCGCGTCACCGAAACCACGACCCAAGGTGGTGCCGCGTACAGTATTGACGACGTACCAATTACTAAGTTATTGTAAAGTTATCCCTGTCATTAATGGTCAACAAGTACTTGACCAAGCCCCAAACTGTTATGATAACATACTGGAGTCAAAATGTACACGCAAGGACCAAAACTTCAGGCTCCAAAGCTGACACCACTAAGCATTACAGGAAACCAAGGGAGACACCATAAGGCTCAAAATGCCATGAATCTAAATAATCTAATCTGCATTAAATTTGCCCACAGCCTGCCTCTCCACCGAAGTAAATCATATAAAATGTACCATATAACAGCATACCAGTAAACACAATTTTCCCAGCTTCCAAAATTACAGACCACATTAAACTACTTGGGGCTTTTCTAAATGAATGTCGCTACCACAGTCTGCCCACACCGTAAAGATGATGAAAATGTTGGTCAAGCGGCAATTTATACCGGAAAAAGCACAACGCGCGTTGGGACTTGCGTCAGACGCAAAAGCTAGCTCTGATGCACAAGAGTTCTAGAGTTTAAAAATAATACAATGAAACATATTGCACATTGTGCAAATGTCCAACTCTTGCACATTAACATTCCTGCTCTCTCCCAGTTTATTTTCTCCCACTGTGCTTTGAGCAAAAAGACGACAAAACGCTGAGCAAATCTGGATGTGGCTGTTGGCCACGGCTTAGATTAAAGGAGATAAGCATGGCTGATCCATAGCACAGCCTATACCTGACAGAATTGGTCACGCCTTCACCAGTGTGACCGTCTCTAAAGGAAACCATTTCATTCCTCATTGTGGGTCCATCACTATAAATCCTTCAGCTGGGATTTTGGCCTTTCTATTACGGAAGACGATTATAAAAGATGTAGCACTTCTAATGAGAGTAGCCCTAGAATGCCTGGTGCATGTTCCTTTACATTTAATCTAGCGATTGTTAGGACACAATGGAATATTTTCTGGCTGGCTCGTTCATCAGCTTCACAAGCTTGCTGTTAACACGCTCACAGAAGTTTCGGATGATTATAAAGCAAAAGGCTCTTTTGTTGTGCTGCGGTAACCATGATATTTAAAGTTATATTCAAGTCAATGAACTAACTTTGTTCATAATAAAATCTATCACTTTCTATTAAATGTTATATAACCTTCCAATCACCACATGGAAATTACAAGACGTTATGCTGTGGCACATTATAAAACTGTGGAGAAATTCCACACAATTGGATCTGCCAAACGAGTGGAACTTAAAAGGTCAATAACAATCTTTTTTTTTAAGTAATAAACAACAAACAGGAAAGATCCGAGTCTTTGCAGGCAACGACAGAATTATTTTTCTTTAAGGCTGATATCAGAACTCCTTTTTAATTGCGTACAAATTCTGAAAAAAATGTGAGGGCAAGGGAGAGTTCTCAAACTTGAGAAATTCTTCGACGATAGTTCCCTGGGGATATACTCACTGTCAAAAAGAAATGCATCTACATCACGCAGACCTCACAATCGCAGACAAAAAGGCTATTCATGACAAGGACTCTTTGTAAGAATTATGACATATTTGCAATAGGCCTCCAACTGACATTTAAGAAAAAAAACGTCCTCCTGATTTTGGAAATGCAACTTTTCGTATTCAATCATATATTGAAAGATTTGAAAGGAGAAGACGGCCAAGACACAACTGGGATTTTTACCGGACTACATTTCTCAAACTGAATACTGTCTATATATGTCAAATAAATTCAATCTGACATCATCAATTCATAGATCTGCCACTCTAACATTAAAACAATCACTCCCTTTGGATAAACAGCACATCACAAAGGCTGCTAAGTTTTGCTGGGTTATATATAAATTGTAGATAAGTTATACATGAACTCGTTTTTAAGTATACAGTGCTTGACCTTAAGAGAGGAAGGTCAGGGGTAAATTCCAGACACACAAAAGGAGAAAATAAACCACAGAAAAAGGCATATTGAAGTACGAGTAACAGCAGTACTCACAGTCTTTCCAGTTCCATCAGGTCCTGGAAGGCTCCCCGCTCTATAGTGCTGATCTTGTTCTCCATGAGTTGCCTGGGAGGGCAGCAGAAGTTCAGCGGAGCGACCGTGAATTTCCTCTCGACGTTTCGGATGGCTGCCCCAGAGAGCCCGGGTGCCTGGACGGCCCTCCCGACCAAACTCAAAGGGGCTATCCCACACAAGGGGCTGCACCTCCAGCTCTCCGCCGGAGCCGCAGCGGCAGCGGCCGCCAGCCGACCCACTCGCGGGCACATGTGCACAGCGGAATCGGGAAACCCGCAGTTTCCATCCAGACCAAAATCCATAGCCACATGCAGCTCGCTCCCTAATTCATCAAGGTCCCTCAAGAGCACAGTCCATGCAAGAAATTAACCTTGCGCCTCACAATCACAAACACGTGCGCTATTTCGCCGTAAATAAGCTAATTATTTCCCAGTGGGTTCATGCACACTAACATAATAACTGCAGTACTTAGCACGACCTGATGAAAATTCACCAGTTTACTACTGAGTAATTCCCCTTGTTAAGTAGATGCACTATTCATTAACAATACTACAGGACTCATGTGATCACAGGCACGTTCTTATGATTTGCTGCATTGATACAAAACATTCTGATTAATTAATAAACAATATCATACACATGTGACATAGAAACTGCTGGCTGTATTACAAACTTACAAGTTCATTTAACTATCAGCATATAACTCTATATGCACCCCGTACACACGCTTATGTGAACATGAAATAAACTGTATGTAATGCAAAATACTTACAATACTCTAAGATGTCTCAGTCCTGCAAAATCAGACTTTGTAATTCTCGTGAGGTTATTTGAGTTCAAATCCCTAGTGACGAAAAGAAAAAGAATACATATTAATAACCTGGAAAATATTCATTTTAATAGTGCTTTCTTAAAAATAAATAATAAAAAAAGACTCTAATAAAGCGTTCACTGCATTCCAGAATATTTATTAATATGTGTCGATAGCTTATCAAACTGTGTTGTTTGACATTATATTATCATTTTAACAAGCAGTCCTTGCCTGGACATGAAGGACCAAAATTGCCCAGAAGTGTTGATGCCTTTTGTAACTAATCTTGGAGTGCATATGAAACATTCTGAATGCAACTAAAAAACATATTCGTGGATAATGTAGGCCTGTTTATATATTTATTTCATAAGTGAAATATTATTGAAATTGTGTAGTTTTTGTATTGCCATGCCCTGCACGTAATTAAGAATTAATAATAAAGTCCTTGTTATTAATACTCGAAACTAAAGGAGTCGTAACAATGTGTCTTTTCCTAAATGAATGAGTGTTCTGTAGGTACTTTTAAATACCGCACTGATGCGGCTTTTCGTTGCCAGTATAGAAAGCCATAAAAAACAATGGTACGCAACAGCTATATGCCCCCCTACACCTCCCACCCTTCGTTAAACAGGGGGAGCCGCAACAATGCCATAATGTTCACTTGTCGTAGCACTTCAGCCTAATGAGCGGAAGAACAGCGTGCTTTAATTATGTACTCACAATCGCTCCGTATTCCTCGGGATATTCCGCGGCACGTTGCGCAATCCTTGCCCGTGACAATCCACCGTGGTTCCGGAGCAAGAGCACGGTGCCGGGCACGGCTGGGGCTCCGCCGCGCTCAGCACGGCCAGTAACAGTCCGAAAGACAGCATCGCTCTTCCAAACGTGTGCATTTCAGCGGCAAATCTAAGCGCTATATTACGATACTCCTGGCGTTTGATTAAAAAAATAATACAAAATAAAACCACAAATTCACGACTGATACTTAAAACCAGACAAGAAAAAAAGACCAGGATCGTCGATTTTTAGATCGCTCAAATTAATCCAAATGGAATGGGTTTCAGAATAAATTAATTACATTTCCTTGCTAACAGCCTAATAAGAGGTCCGCTGTCGTGATTCAGGGCACCGATCATGAGCTTCAGATAGTCAATTCTTCAGTGCCGCACGCTGATTGACTGACTGACACTGCAGCAGTTGAGTCACATAAAGTTAAAACAGACACACGCATTTACTGATACATGTACAAACGTATATATATATACAAATATAGTAGAAAAATTAAAGCACCGATTCGTCTGCAAAGTCTGGTTATCCCAGGTGCCTATATCCGACTAACTATTTTTCTGCCTTGCACTGCACACACATCCGAAACCTTTAAGCGTAGGACGTCAAGGGAACACGATATCGATTTTCCCTTCACACATCCGTCATCTTGTCACTGAAAGTCAGGCGACCAGACTGTTTAAAACCCAAACCAAAAAGTCTATGAAAGGCTAAGAAAGGGCAGGTCTGCAACATCCAAGCGATCCGCCGTCACACTTCTCTCTAACGAGTCCCCCCCACCCACCCCCCAGCTTCTCCTCGCAGGCAGATGGGGAATTACTGCTCTCCGCTTCCGAAGACTTCTCCAAAAGACACCTGATGGCAAGTAGGAAGGATTAAAAAAAAATTAAAAAATAATAAAAATTAAAAAGCTGTAGCTCCACCTTTATTATAATTGCCCACCTTGTCCGGACGAACTACTCGGGTTCGTATCGAAATATGAATGTGTAACTATGAATCATAACAATGGCAATAAATCCCAGAAGTGGTTTAGTAAATAAAGTACATTGACGAAACCAAAGCCTCGTCTTTCCAATGTGGTGAGAGTGGCTGGATGAAGATACAAAAAAATACAAAAAAGGAAGCGCACACCATACCAGGTATGCAAAAAAAAACCACTTAATATTTAAAACAGATACGTATTAATATACCGCTATTTATAGCTTTGTAAATCCTCTTCTTTAAACGCCGTGCTGTTGTAATAACGTCTGCTTTTAAGTTCATGGATCAGATTCTCCAGTGATAGGGGTGTCCTGCTTATAATGCGACCGACGTATTTCCCCCCTTTTTCTCTCACATGGTTTGATTTAAGCGGCCGCCGCGGCGAAGATAAACGACACGACTCGGCGCCTCCCGAAGCCAAACAACTCCCCGAACCTACATGGTTTTCTGCTTTATACCAGGGAGCGTAACCCCGCCCAAAATCCCACCCAAAAATCCCGGCTCACAGCCGTGCCTTCTGCCTTCTTTGGATCTGCACTGGGAGCAGGGGCCCTTTGACGTTACTAGCCGAGAGGCGGGGGGGGGGGGGCACCGACAAGTTGGGGGGCATGTTTTGAAATCTGCAGAAGACCGACTCGGATTGACGTTCTCCGTCCACTAAAAATAAAATATCACAGCTGGGAAAGTCATGCTGACTTACACATGTGAATGCGTATCAGTGAGTTTAGGGCTAAGACTTTATATGATTATAATTATGGAATTAATCCCCCGTTTTTAATAATCAAAGCAATGTACGCAAATACAGTGTAGTTTGAAAAATGACTATGCATTAATTAACAAAGGACATCCCGTTTGTATACACATTTAGGCTTAAAATGTAAAATTATTTCAAACTATCTTGCACAAGGTGCTGTAATGAGGTCTCCGCAGCGTTTCCTTAATGCAGAACATGCTTTGAGTTTTAAAGAAATTAGTAAACGGGATCTTTGAAAATAAGCTAGGCAGAGACAGAATTATTTAAATACCGCCTGTTCTGTCGGGACATTTTTAATTGGGATCATGTTTATGAATAGCGCATTAACACCAGCTCACATATTATAAGCAGTCGGTGTTTGTTGCAGACATTTCAGCTCAATCTGCCCAGCATCACTAATGTGGCTTTTTTTTGTCAAAGCGCCAACTCTTTGTTTATGGGTCATCACAAAGAGAGTATATGTCCCAAGGGCAGAAGCACCTCTTGCACTAATGACCCCCGCCCAATAAAAAAGGGGGGAATACTGTGAGATGTCAAATTTACCCCATGCCTTACCCCCCGGGGTAAAGCAAAACAGAGTTGCCCATGGGGGGGGGGAGGGGGGGGGGAATTCCCGAAATATTCATTTAGTTAGAACATTTGTTATGCAGTCAAAGTCAAACATGAGCTTAATTTTTATATTCCGAGGCACAAAGCTCATATTTCTGCGTGAAACGCTGAATAGAAAGCAAAGCAATTTCTTGCTCAAGTGGATTACTGAATTGCGATGGTCTGCCTTTAATCTTTGATCCTGTTCAACTGGGTTTTCTAGAGCTAATACCCACCTGCGGAGTGAGGCATGCTGGGGAAGCAGGGGGGGGAGGGGGGATTTCAGCCTAACCTTCCCAGAGTGGTATCTTACTTGATTTGGCTTATGTTGCACCTTGGAAAACTGAACTTCCAGTTCGGCACATTATGGGCCCCTTCTCTAATTTTTCTAACCCTCTTTCATTGAGTGTATATCCTAGAGTATGAACCATATAAACCAAACAATATTTCATCCCTTTTTACAGTTGTATATATATTTGTACCCAGCTTGGTGTTTTCTTTTATGTTTCTGTTACTAGTAATACAAGACAATTACTTGATCTTTATCATTGACATGGGTTTTTTCTCAAAACAGGCCTATATTTTAGCTTCACGCCACATTTTTCTTTGCAGATTAAAAAGCTATGATCAATATCTTTGCTTGGTTAACATCGTTGTTCTTGAAGAGCAGTCTTTTTCCCTAGCTGAAATAAGTATTGCTTGCGTTCTTATCTAAGGTGAATGTTTCAGCGTGTATACAGAGTATCCCCTTAGATAAACACGTCCCGGGCTTGTAAATCATTCGGAGATGCCGTTTCATCATGACTTCTGCTCTTTCTGCGGAGACGGATGATTTAGGAGACTAATGGTAAGGATGGGGTACATTGTCATTTGGGCTGCCACTGTGAATGCCAATGATTATGCCAAGTGGGTAGCTACAATGTAGCAGAAGAACATCAAATTAATTAGAATTATCGAATTGACGAGTTGGGTTCCCTTGTTGTCACAACATGTACGTTATTGTAGACGTTATTGTGATTTCGTTTATTTACTCTGTTTCAGTTCAGCAGTTCATTATTGCATAACTCACATTATTATCCATGTTCCGCTACTATCATTTTAATGTGACGATAAAGGATAATACAAATTTTTAAGTATAATAAGAATTGATAATGCTTAGTATTGCTTAAATATATTTCTGTGCACTTAACTCACTGTTTTGTACTGATTGGTTGGCATCCAAATTTTTTGCATATGCACCACAATAATAAAAATATTCAATTCAATCAATTCAATTCAATTAACATATACCTTGCGTTTACATTTCATTTGCCATTCCGATCGACAAATGCCAAAGTTAGCTGTTTGCAACCTACTTTATGACCTCGCTACGTCCGCATAAGTGCTGCGAATAATCATGTCGGGCTTTGCAAGTGACTGAAAGGACTGAATGGTTTCTGCGAGATTGTTTTGCAAGCATTATGGATTTGCAAGAGGATAACCCTTGTTTGGTTTCTCAGGGGCGTGTACCATGGAGCGCGATGGCACATTCCAGAATGTCTGTTTTTGTTTGATGTAAATGGAAAATGGTAACCTATGAAACCTTACACTGTCGGATTATCCTTCCTGTAGAACAACACTGACGGCAACACGTTAGATGTAACCCTCCCTAACCTGTTACCATCGTTGCAACACCGTTGATCGTAATGCCTATGCTGTGCATAACCGAGGATTCTTAAATCTTCATACCTGTAACATGACGAATACGTGATATACACAATTTAGCATTGTGATTTGCACATAATTAGAAGTCCTTTCCTAGATACATCAAATGCGACGCCTGCCTTGATAGTGGAACCAGGCTTTAATGAGTGTATCTGTTTACAGCATTCTTACAGATAGAAATGCAGGCTTCAGCTTACAGTTTGGTTTCCAGGACTCGATGTTGTCAAGACAGAAAGCTCCCCATTCTACTATAGGCAATGTGATATGTACCAACAATCTAACACCATCAGATATTACTGTTTTCATGTAAAGGTTAAGCTTTTATTTTTTTGCAGAACACTATACATACTGTACTTTTGTTATATAACATTATATACGCTCTACTTTTTATAATTGTTTAATTCCTTGGAAAAAGTTAAGTTTATTTGATAGTTTATTTTAGCTTAAAAATGGTGGCGAGTGTAATGATTTAAACGCCTCGAACGTGCAATTTTTCTTTGTCTTAATTGAATGTCAGATTTACCTCTCCGACCATTAGCCGGGAAATGCATGTCGGCGTTAATGTCTGTGTAATTGTGGCTTACATGACCCCAAAGAACCGAAATATGGGAGGAAATAATGTAAAATTGAATGGGATAAACCTAATGAGAATTATCACAGCTGGGGACAACTTAATGAGCCCTGATTGCACCAATATTGCACCACATGTGGCCGTGTTGACACAGCGAAGAGTTCACTGTGACCAAATCACGACTGTTTTATCCTTTGCGCTTCGGTCTTCAGCCAGAATTTTCACATATCGCTTATTTCAGCCCGGCTATAATAGTGACCCTGATTACGTCAACTTTTACACAGGAGTCTTACAAAATATTTTATTATAAGACATCCATGCGTTATAAAACCTTTCAAGCTGCCAGAACCTCTTGTCAGGGATGAACTGAGATGAAAAGAGACGATCAAAGAAACAGAGATGAACCAAAACTTCTAAAGGTCAGTATATATATATATATATATATATATTTGTAAACTCACAGAATGTAAGGAGGAAGCTGTTTGTTCTGCTGAATATGGTGCCGTGAATTTTAAATATTAAGAGACCGTCTAAAACAGTATATTAGTTGAACTTGTGCAGAAGGTCAAAGCTTTAGAGGAAAGACCAGCTTTTCTCTGTGAGGAGAATGGGTATGACATGTAATTAGCCTTGGTAATCCCGTTGAGATAATAATCATTTCTTAATGACGGTGACCTCCAACCAGGGCTGCTCTCTGTTATCTGGGTGGAGCATAAGTGAGGGTGGAATTTACCGCGTGTTGAGCCACACCGGTGTCTAGCCGCCCTCTCACGTTTACTGGGCTCGGTGTGCTTGTAGAGAACCACGCAGAAAAACACAAGTCGGAGATATGAGGCCTGAGACACTGAGAGGCCTGGGGGAGGATGAAGACCCCGGAGCGGGAAGAAAACATTTACAGTAATACAGAACAGCTACAAAATGTACAAGATTTCACTACCAAAACAGGTGGGCTTCCAACAACTTCTTATATATATTTACACACAAACAAAACTGTACACATGCCATGTATACATCAGAAATTCTTACTTTTGGATATAGTATTTAAGGCAATAACTGTATTATTTGTTTGTTTATCATGGATTTGAACACAAATCAATTCCATGACTATGTTTTTAAAGAGCTGTTTAACCATAAAGTATCTTCACAATCAAAAATAGTACAATAATAATATAGATAAAGATTGTATTTAATATAATGTCATACTTTGTTGTACTGAAGTGTAATCCCTTTCCGCGAATGAGAATTCCTGAATAGCCCTGGAATTATTCCGGAAGGATTGTGCAGTTGTAGCCGAGGCGGCTTCGATAAACATACCCGTGGACAATCTGAAAGTGCGCTGCACTGGATATGCAAGGCCACATGTTATAAATGAAGAGCAAGCAGGAGAGCCTGGAGGAGGGGGTGTGTGTGATTTGTCTGGTATTGGAAGGTGCAGATGGGGGGGGGATGACCGGCACAGTGTGGGCTGGCCGTCTGCGCTAAAGACAGCATTGTGGGAAAAATCAATACTGCTCTAGATGCTCCTCTGTCCAGCAAACAGACAATCAGTCGCTTCTGACTGAAATCCTGTCCACTTCCCCCCCCCCCCCCCTACCCCTCATCCCCCCCCCACCCCCCACCCTTCCCGCCCCCTCTCCCTACATTTC
>JAABNY020000050.1:965945-978897 GCA_015164015.2 Brevimyrus niger
ATTAAAACCCTCGCCCCCCCCCCCCCCCCCCCCCCCCCGCATCACCTCTCGTGTCTCAGATACCAAAGCTGAAATGCCGGTGCCTCATTCATCACCGTGGCTCCAGGTGAATCTGTATCTGTTCGGTTTCACGTGAGTGGGTCTGAGTCTGTTTCCGGCACATTCTAAACTGCTCGCACAACCTTCTTTACTGACGTCACATCTTCATCGACTTTATTTAGGTCGTTTGGTCACACTGGCCAGCTACCACCGGTGCCACTGTAAAAGAACCAAATAAAGTAATACCAAAATAATACCAACCTATATAGGCTGTTTTTTTTAAAAATTTATGACTTAATTTAACTGAACAAACATACATCAGACTGGATTACCTCATAACTGTTCGTTAAGGTAGACAATTGACTGAAATGTAGCAATTTTTTTCCAGAGTAATTGCAGTCTAGAATCAATAATGATTGAAGTGTTTCATGTGTTTATACCTCTATATATATATATATATATATACACACACATACACACATTTTATTATGTTATTTTATTTACACTGCATATGTAAATATACATGTGTAGGAGGGTCTTCCTTCACACTTTTTGTTACATATGTTACTTATTTATTCACTCAGTATATTTAGTGCACAGATTTAATTACGATTCCCATTGGGTTGGTTGCAGACATTTCTTTAGCAAACTGACAAGACGCCGCTGCCTTTCCTCGAACCCTTGATCTCTTCCGTCATGTTCCCTAAGGGAAAGCGGCTTTTCGTTATAAGTGTTTATGCTCGTACAAATTCGGCTAATCGCCAGGCCACTCCGCTTCCCGACGGCGTCGGATCCCGGGCGGCCTTGCCTTCCGCGGCGGGCGCTCAATGCAGCTCGCTAATGCGTACATCCCCGCCTCATTCAGCGTGAATGTCTCCCAGCATCGCGGGAACCAAATCTCTCAATTTAATCAGCCCAAGCAGTTCACAGGAAAGCACCGGTCCAATTAAATTGGCCTGAGGCATTACCCGGGCGAAAGGAAAACTTTCCGTTTCTTCAGAACGTGCTTCTGATTTTAAAAGCGGCTTTTCCCTGAGTAGATGTCGCACTAATAAGGTTTTTTTTTTTTTATTAAAGAGGAGGTTTTGTCCAGTCGGATGTATGAAAAGACATGAATGGTTTGCTTAATTGTTTGCGAGGCCTGCAGCTAACTGAGTAATAAACTTCCACTAGTGCCTTTTACTTCAAAAGGAGGCTTTGCCCCCCCCCCTTCCCCAAATAGCTTTCCCTGGAATTCCACATCTATCCCTGTGCTTTTGAGTGGTGCTGTACAGTAAATGAACGAAAGAAAATGGGTAACTGGGACCAAGGCGAGGGCCATGTTATTTTCAACGCTGGGGAGGGATGCCATGTGTCTGTTTCAGCTCCCTGTCCCGCCCCCTCCCCCCCCCCCCCCCCCCCCCCCAGTGTGCTCTTTGTTGTCATGTTTTGGTGCCAGTCGGTTAATTGAGGTTGCGTTATTGGTGCCGACCGCCTCTCAATACCGTCTTGCCAGTCAGGCGTGGATCCATTATCAGAGGCAAAAATACTTCTTATTATACAGATGAGGACGTCTATTGGCTTATGAGTCATTTTTCAAGTGCAAGAAACGCCAAATTCATATCATTATATTAGCCGAAGAAGGTGTATCTGCAAATCGCACATAAAAGAGGAGAGATTGCATGTTCACGATGGTGTTAAATTCATTTGGGCCAACATGAACAATGGCCCTAGACTGTCATCAAAATGGCTTCAAGCTGATACTTAGCGAATTGCATTATAGGCATTTCCTGATGTCCCTGCTCAGAATGCGACTGAAAAACATTGTGGGACAAATAATGAGGGGACTTTTAATTTGAAATACGTTTAGGTTTGCTGCTTGAGAGTGGTGCTTACAGGGGGCACATCCTGTGGAACAGGAATACTCCTTCAGGCCATATTTTGCTAGAAATTAAAAAGTACATGCAATCACTACAACCCAAATGCAAATTTAATAAGTGACATAAAAGCTATAAGAGTCCTGGAACAGTTGGATAACAAACTTTTAAGACACTTTAGCAACGAACCGCGTCTCTAGTTCCGCTAGTTTAAAGCTCCTAGCAACAACCCTGGTGCTTATGAAACATGTCATACTAAAAGCGTACAGATGAATGAGTGAATGGATACCGGATTCGAATCAACGACGTTCCCCCGGTGTCCCTTATATCTACGGAAGGGTCAGGAACAAAGCACGCCCTGCACATGTGGTTCCTCGGGAAGATGCTAGCCCCTCAGGTTAGCCCCTGTTCCCATAAGAAAAACCCTGCAGTGTTAGCATGCATTCTGGGCACATACTTGTTTCCTATTCAGCCGGCGTTCCTGAGTGTGAACTCTGAATGGGTATTATATTTAAAGTGCCCCGCTCTTGAGTCCGAATTCTCAGATCGGCCTGGCATTTTTTTGGAACATGCGTTTGTCGTTTAACCCCCTAATTTTGCAATCCAAATGTCTTCCCCCGTATGTGATTATGCTCTTTTCCCAGCATAAAAGAAAAGCGTCTTGCGGAAATCTTACGATACAGCCACCGGTGCAAAGTCTAAACTGAATTATACATCACATGCTGCCTTTGCAGGTTCAAGAATCACGTCGTGTTCAGAAAAAGGCTTAATGTCCCCAGAAAATACACCACATTCAGAATTTTGGATTCTTCTCATTGTTTTTTTTACGAAGATAAATAAGAGTGAGACTTTTGTTACCAAGGGTAGCTACCAAGGGACCCTTGCATTTTGGATTAATTAGTTTGTAAATTAAAACCCCCGAAAAACACAGATGGATCTTGCTAAAAGCGAGAATAAGAGTAATAACATTACATATTTCTTCCGCGTATGCAGGGGTTGTTCTGGAAACCTTTGACATCCAGCCTGGGGACCAAGCAACAATTAAACCCAATGACTTTTTTCTCCACCACTTCAGAAATGTCTCAGATGTGCTGCAACTTATAATAAAATGAGCTGGTAAAAACACAGACGGTGTTTAACGGGTCCAAAAATTTGTTGGTTTTGACCACTACATTCCAAGTGTGAGCATTTATATTTATTAAAAACTTACGAAAGTGCTATGGTATTTTTTTTTCTCATTGCGTTAGCTTGCCGACATGCAGTTGAATATACCACCCTCTAGAGCATTAGTGCACTTCAACTATATTACATTTCCACATTTCAATTTTAATCGCCAGTTTCTCCAGGCGCTGGCTGACCCTGCTCTCTCGAAATGTACGAACACTTTGGATAAAAGCATTCGCTCGGAAAACACAAAACAAAATAAAATTAACAACCAAATAAATAAATAAATCAAAATAAGGGAAACGGAAATCAAAATCACGTTACATCATGATTTACAATAAGACTACCATAATAAAGCTTTTATGAATCGTTTATAATCAGATTTTTAATTAGGTTGTAACATTTTGTAAATCATTAATAGGCAATTACAAACAAGTTATAACAAAGTTTCTTTTTACTAATGAGTTACCATTTATAAGTGGCAAAAGGAAGCCTTAATGTAAATTGGTACCAGTAGATGTTTTAATAGAAATAGTCCCTGAACCACCATGTATTTTATAATCCATTCTAGAAAATTAGCGAGAGGAAAATGCAAATAAGTGAACGACCGCCGTTCCGCTACACCGACGGCTGACGGGCCGCAGCGCTTCAGCTGCACGGCGAGCGCGCCCCTTCGTACGGCTCTGGCGTGTTGATAAGCGCGTGTTCTGCGGCTGAGGAGCAGATGGCGCCTCCCGGCCTCCAGTAAGCGTGGATCTCGGGTCCGGCCAAAACCCCTCTGCTGGCACACGGTGTGCCGACAAAACCTCGCGGAAGACACGACTACGCTGACCCTAGCTGGCAGTCGCACACGAAAGGTACCGCATCGTCTGTAACAACCAGCCAGTGCGGAAATAATAACGAATCCACCGATCCGGAGTGTACTGCGTGGGGTCACATTGAAATATCAATTAAGTAATATTTCACAGGATATTTAAGTAGCGGGCCATGAAAAGGCCGTAAAAACGCGATATATGTAATATGCATTTTTTATTTGGCAGGAACTTGATATTTTTTCTTGTCAACCTCTAAAAAAAAATATCCCACAAAATGTAATTACTATGACAGCCTGAACCAGGTTTACTGTATTCATCTGTCTTGTCATCCCGGGGTAAAACGTTCTTTCCCAACAGAACAGTTAAATACTACAATGTCCGTGCAGACCTGGATTGCTTCGCGGAGACCATTCTGGACCTGAGTAAGCGTTTGCTTTGCCAAGGAAAGCATTTGTCCGTTAAGCGAGTGTGTCTCATTCTGGCAGTGTCTGATCGCTGCAGTATCAGCCAGGTTTGTACAGACCTGCTTGGCGATTTCGAGCAAACGCTGCACATCACTGTACTTCTGTTCCACTGCAACCATAAAAGGGTTCAATGTTATTAAAGTCAAAGTAGCTACAAATTTCACTCCTTTACAGTAAAATGACTGTGTAAACTTTATACAGCCTTGGTCCACTTTTCCTACTGCTGCCAAGAATATGGTATTATATTTTGAATCCTATGTTATGAAATTGATATTTTTTGTGAGAATGAATACAACTTGATTTGTCAGTGCCATAATGTCAACATTTATTTACATTTTCTGATATATATGATATGCTTTACATTGAAAGTAAATTTCTCATTTGGTGTATCAGTGCATCAGAAGGTTGCACAACTAAGGAAAATATAGATGACAATCTGTATTTTTTACCGTATAAATGAAGAATACAGACAGCAAGTACATTAGCTAATATACTTCAAAAAGGCATTACAAAAGGACATCATATGTTACATAAAAGGTAGATGGCTTCATAAAAATAGTTCTTAAACCGCTGCATATTCTAGAACCTGTAACATAATATCCACATTGAAACTTTTTTTATACAACAAGCAACTGAATTATTTTGGCTTGTTGCCATTGGTCAGAGCATTTGCCTTTGCTGTTAAACCCTGGGCCAAATGTTACAGTGAATAAACGCCTTGTTCCCATCAGAGAGTACTTTCCCTTTAGGCAGTGTGTGCAGTGGTAATCTTTCGAGCAGCGAAATCACACGATGGACACGTGCAGACGGTAGAAGGCGAACTGGAAATGTTGGAGTCGACTAGAGGGCTTCCTGACCGTAGCATTTGCGTCAGATGTAGCCCAAAAAGCCTCACACAATTAGTCGAATTAAAGGTAAACAGTATCAAGGCATCTCTGTGACCTTGACCTCCGGCCTTCTCACCTCCAATCGATCGTCTCCAGAGGAAAAACACAGAAACGAAACGAAAAAAAAAAAAAATCTCCATAAGATTCAACTTTTCCTAATGCTTTGCATTTTACTCGCGATGTGGGGAGATGCGCAAGAATGCCCCGCCGTTAATATTTATGAGGATTGCCTTTTTTCCCAATGCAGTTTCTACATTTTGCACAGGACACAGCTGTTCCATGGAATCGTCTTAACACAAAGGTCACATGAATGAACACGCATCTCCTCGCATTTTCCATTTATTAGGAGAGATATCTGCTAATACAAAGACAAATTTTATGACATTCTTATTTGGTAGAACTTCCCTTCCGCGACTTATGCCATTTTCCAAATTATACATCATCATTTTTTTTCACGCAGGTGAAATTACTACTTCAGTGAATTGCAGCGTCACACAATTCCTAAATTGCCAGTTTTCTCCTTCGAGCCAAATGAATCTTCAAGGAAAGAGGAAGCCAAGAGATTTTGACACGTAACTTCTCCTTCAGGGGTTGCCAACATGTTCGTACGTGGACAAACATGTCTGCGGCATAGGAAAATGTCAACATGTTCGTACGTGGACAAACATGTCTGCGGCATAGGAAAATGTGTTGGTTTCCAAAATAGCACTGGATAGGCTATGTTTGGAAGTACAGGGAAATACCCATGACAAAAAAAAAAAGTGTCAATCAAAATTCAAGATAGTGATGTCCCTTGTTCACATACATATATATATATATATATATATATATATAGAAAGACATATATACATACACACACATATGTATATATATATATATGTATATATATGGTGGATATATATATATATACACCAATCAGCTGGAGCCATCAGAGACGTAAGCGATAAATCCAGAGTAACCATTCCTTTCCACACAGCGTGGGGGCTGTATATTCTGCCACTGGTCGCAATTGACAACTGGTGTGGCATTTATTCGTTACTGTCAGCTGGGCTGTGCGCCGCCAATACCAGGACGCTTCTTACAGAACCTACCAATATGACTTCCTGTTTGCAGAGACCGGCGTAAGGCAAAAAAGGTTAAAGGATTGAGAACGTTAACTAGCTTTGGCTTCACAGAAATTTTGGAACACAAATAACGGAGTAGTGCGCTCTTACTTAATGTATTGATTAAGCAGAAACAAAATGTTCGTTGTATCCCCTCGGAGACAAATAAAGTTTTTTGAACTGACTTGATCATGTGCTCCTTCATCATTAATCAATCGTAATGATTCATGTACTTCATGCGGTTACTGTATCTGTTCATGATTTGTACTCGAGTTGTAACTGAGTTAATAAGTTACTTGCACCCCTTAGGTAAAGTGTTACTGAGATTTTATCTGAAGTAGCTACACATTTGATAAGAGGAATGATGGATTGCCAGGGACCAGTCATCACTGACGATGCAACGACTAGGAAGCTTGCCTTTTGTGTTTTCGTGTGTACGAGTTACACAGCACTGTCCTGGAGTACGAAGGATTTTTGTATATGGTAGAAATGCAGCAGGGATGTCTGATACTATCGTCGGACGTTTGCATAGGATCAGCAAATGCTTGTAAGCAGTAATCAGGACTCAATGACACAATGTAACTCGCAGCATTTAAGTCTATTAAAATGCTCGTGTCAGACATCGAGGTCAATTGTCGAGGTCATCACGAGGCTTTTCGATTGGCTCTGGCTCGTTTAACTGAGCACGCTCGGCGTGACTCCCAACGCGCCGTTACGCATCGTCCAAGCGCAGCTGCTGGTTTACAGTCACACACTGGCTCTATTTAATCTGTTTCTAAGCACCTGTTAATGTTAAATATCTTACATCAGCAGAGCAATCAGCATGTGGGAGTTTAACCATAATATGCATAATCTTACAAAAACACTTTTTTATGTTCTTCCCTCCTCTTATCTACAAGATAGTGCCTGAAACTTATACCAGAATACAACCCACCTTGAGTGGGATGCTGGTATACTACAGGACACACACACACACACACATTTGTACTAATATCTTTGTGGGGACCGTCCATTACTTTCTATGGGAAAAACTCTATACCCAGAACTGACACCCCTACCTCTATCCAGGCCTAACCTTAACCATAAGGAACTAAACAACATACAACATTCTTGGCATTTTTAGTTTTTGATTGCAGTTAACATTTTTTTTATAGAATTGAGTTTATCCTTGTGGGGACCAAAAAAAATGTTCCCACAAGGTCAAAAAACAGGCTTTTAATCACGTTGTGGGGACATTTGGTTCCCACAATGTAATGAATACATAACCCACAAACACACACATGCCCACATATACACACATACATGCACACACAGCCACACACACACACACACAAATATAATAAGCAACTTAATCCCTGTTAATGTAAGCAACTTAATTACAGCATTTTTTCATGGCTGTGTGATTCTGGCCTACAGCAGGAGACCTGGACAAACATAGGGGGGGCCATGCAGACTCCATACGCAAGGAGATTTAAACCCCTAAACCGTCACTGCGGAGCTGATAACACATCCCGCTGCTCATGCTTTAGGTCGGCATACGCATTTAACAAAATAATGGAAGAGCTTGATTAAATCGCATTGGAGCATTACAGTGAAAACAAACTTTTTTTTAATCGTCTCTCGCTCATGAACTCTTCACCGTCTCCTTCTCGCCTCTTTGAAGCGCCTGAGAGCTGACTGAGCACCGACGGAGTCCAATGCAGGACATCACATTTTTAACCCTCCCAGGTTTGTTTCTCGCACCCTTGTTTCGTAAAGCAGATTCCGCTTCCGGCTTCTCAGGCTGACTGACGGCCTCCCCTTTCCACAGATGGATCGCTCTGCGGATTTAACTCTCCCATCCATCGTTTATTTTCCTTCTGCGGAGGAAAGATTGAACATTTCTGAGCAGAGTTATAAAAATAGGACGCTGACAGCTGGATGAGGCGACAGTTTTGTTTGACTTCTTTTTGGGCTGCACTCAATGTTTGTGATGTAAGACTATAAATTATTATACTTTTTTAAACCATAATGGACAAGGATGAAGGGTTTCGACGCTATAGGATTGAGGATCTGGTGTCCCACCAATATTCTAAATCAGGGGTGGCCAATCTTATCCGTAAAGGGTCGGTGTGTATGCAGGTTTTTGGGGTAACCTTTAGGTCAGCTGTTCAAACCCAGGTGTGAGGACTCTTCAACCAATCAGTCCTTTAATTAGTAATCTAATTAGGGAGCTGCAGCGAAAACCCGCACACACAGCGGCCCTTTGTGGACAGCCTAGACCGGAGACCAGCTCATCAGAGGGCACATACACAAACCTGTATGGCATTTTAGAGACAAAAAAGATCCAAACTGCTTGTTCATGGGAGTCTTATTTACACAAAAATGATTGGTTCTGAGAGATCACCAATCAGATTTTAGAGAAGGTGGATCCAACCAACCGAAGGAGGCAGGGCCAACCAATCAGATGTCTTGGTCCCGCCTCCTCTATAATCTGATTGGTTATCTTTCTGAATCCTGCATTTTCCCATCTGCCCTCAGAACATTTTTGGGTATGTAAAACTCCTATGAACAAACTGCATGTCTTTGGTCTGGGAGGAAACACATGAATCACATGGGGACCATGCAAATTCCTCACAAAGAGATTCGAACCCTCAGCTCCGATGGTGCGATACAGCTCTCCCCACCCAGGCACCCTGCTTTGCGATATGGCTGTGCCTTTGCAAATCACCGCTACCAATTGATTGCCTATTTTATCCCAATATGCTGTGGCAAAAGCGTGTTAAATACCAAGGGCTCCAAAAAAATGCACATGATGACACACTGGACAGCTGCAAAATGATTTAAAACCTATTGCAATTTTCTGGCCCCGCATTGAAAATGCGAAGCGTTAATGAAAAACGACCGTCCTGGGGGTGGCGGCATCCAGCGCTTTGACAATATCTGCAGTAATTGTCCTTCTCCAGTAATTGTCTGCCCCTTAATAACGAAAGCGTGGGGTTAGGGGTGAGTTATGACTAAAATCAATCAGAATTTTTTTAAAATCTAAATTCAAATACAGATTGAATTGATTACAATGTAATAGCCTGGTTCTGAATCACAACAGACTAATGAGAGTGTGGCTACGGCAGTTTTAATTAAGTGTTGCCTTGGAAAATATGCTTCGGTTGATATGTGTATGGCGAATGCACAAGCAGTAGCAATGAGACACATACCAACGTAGATATAATTAGAATTCCAACCTCCAGCTTCTACCTGCTGTGACCTGCTGGATGAAACCCTTAGATTCATGTTGCCAATTATCCAGTTCATTTCCCGCTGAACGTTTATTTATTAATTTTCGTGCCACCGGGTGTGGCTGGGTAGCAGCGAAACTTGCGGCAACAGCAGCGCACGGATTCCTCGTGCCCAACTCCGTCCGCTCGAAACGCCCGGCGCCACCAGAAGGTTTAATACGCAATCATCCATCGCCTCTCCAGCTCAGCGGGAAAAGCAGCGGGGAGCCAAAAAAAAAAAGGCACTGAGAGGTAATTTCTGAGCAAGGTTACCTGAAGGTTCTTGTTTTGTCTGGTGTCAGAACAAAAAAAAAAAAGGGACCATAATTATCCTGTTATTCATCTGCAGAAGAACAGGCTTCAAGAGAAGTACTGAAAATTTAGAGAAAACGCCACATATTCTTAGCGTCCAGCATGAATTAATTTAAAAACTCATTTCATTCTCCTTGTGCAAATGTCCTTTATGTTCTCATGCTCAACTCAAATCCCACATGTGCAAAATTTATCTTGCAAGACGTAGATCTTCGCATTTATCATAGAATCCACCTTCTTTCTTAATCCCTTAACGCCAAAACAGCCTGCACCTCTGTGGATTTTGATCCAACAATGTTAAAGTCCTAAAACCCTCATTAATCTGATTTTTTTTTTTTCCATTCGTCACCGGTCCTACGTTCGTTTACGCATGCTCATCTTGGTACAGCATTAGTTCAAATCTCTGATTCAGTAAATGAGACAAGACAAAGTATATTTATTGCCCTCTTCAGCTATATGAGCCTTAGATCATACACTGAGATGGAATTACGATCTCGTTGAGCAAAGTGCAAGAAAGCCATTTAAATAGCATGTAAATATGAAAGACATTTAAGCACGACAGACAAAACTAAATATGACAAAGCCTTTTTTTCCCCCGTTCCTCAAACAAGGAAACCAATTATGATGAACCCTACAGATAATCAATAATGTCAAAGTCCATATCTCAAGGGTGCTGAACATGGTTCTCCTAAGAGGAGCCGTCGCTGGTCTTACCAGAAGAGCTGTGAGCAGAATCTTAAGCAGGAGGCTCCCAGAATTGATGCATAGGCCCCATAACAAAGATCAATGGTCCTGTTTTTATTCAATGACCATTTGGAATCCTGGGTGTGCAATTATTAAAGTCAGCTATAACTCGAAGTTAAGATGCACTCACTGAAAATAGCTCCACCATCCGCATAAACTAATGCGCAAAATATTCATGTTGATCTTGGCGGCAGGATGCGCGGTGAAATATCGCCACGTACTCCTTGATTGTACGTCAAGCGGCACATAAGTCGGAGAGAAAGCCAGGTGGAACCGTTGGTTTATAAAGGTCAACAAAATAAAAGAGGCAGCTGGCCACCGGCTTCAAACCGGACCTAAATCAATGGTGTCATTTTGGGACAGAACCTGCTCTTCACTGTTTGGATGATTTAATGACCGAACCTTTTATTTTTTCGCATGGAAATACTGAAAAAAGATAAAATTCTATTTCTCAGTGCAGCATCCACTGAGAAACCCATTGCTGAAATTTTACATATTCATTTATAATTTATAGCATTTAAGATAAATTAAATTCTGTCAAGGATTACTGTATTGCTAAGCTCATAATAGTATATGTACCAGATTATAGGTCAGTTTATATATTTATGTATTAAACATGTACAGTATTAGACTTAATGAATGAATAATATTCATCTATCAAGTCATCTCCCAACTATTTACCCAGTACCTGGTCACAATGTGCCAGGGGCCATTTCCAGGAAGCACGGGGGCCAAAGGAAGGGGGAATCCAACATGGGACGCTTGTGAATATATGGTAATAGCTTAATTTATTTCTACTTATTGTGCTGTTCACTACACAAAACTTCTGATCAGCATCTGCATGAAACTTGATCAATAGTGAAATGGTTACAGTCATGAATATACTTAAATTTCAGTGCCACATCCAATATGATATTTTCAGATGAATAATTCACTTCACTTTAATTAGCGGCACACAAACTCGGACCGCTAAGATCATATTGCGCTATGATTGTGCGCCTGCCAGAATGTTTAATTAAGCGTGTAGTTTGAGGAATGGGGCCTGGGCGTTGGCACACAAAGATCGGGTTGTCACTGCGATCACGCGGTGTTCTAAATACGCCTGAAAGACCGACATCGATGGCGACCTTGGGGAAATCAGAGTTTGCTTTCGACGATGTCTGTGACAGGACATCCCAGCATGCATCATTCTTCGATTTCCACACATCGATCACTTTTTTCCTGCGGATGATCCGAATTTCCAATCGAAATCCGTTGTAGGATCACGTGACATGCGGCAAGCCCAATTCAAACTTAATCCCTCCCCATGGTGGATTACTGAGCTGGGGGTTCTCAACACGACTGTGTCCGATCGAGGGAATACGTACAAGTCGACGCAAAAACAGTTGTGAAACGGGGAATTTGGTCTTTATTATGGACCCTTCTCCATCTTTGTGAAGGTGCACTACATAGCAAAACTGGAAAAATGAAACCATTATCAACACATACCAAAAAGATGTGGTTTTGGCAAGAGCAGAAAGGAAACTATTTGCTTGCAGGCGTGATCAGAACTGTGAAGCTTCTTGTAGTTCCTGGCTTATGGAGCAAGGAAAAGAAACCCGGTCAGATCCACAAACACACAGATTAGGTATTAATATCTGTGCGGAAAGTAGTTTATTTTCTACCGGCATAATCCTAAACCCAACTATGACAACCTTAACCCTAACCCTAACCCAACCACAAACAAGGTTTTGTTTTTTGATTGCATTCACTGATCTTTGTGGGGACCTGGAAAATAATAGATTTTATTATTATTGTGAGAAACACACGCACACACACACACACACACACACACATACATAGAAATGTTAAAAGGGAAAACAAAGACCAGGTGGAAGAACATTATTCAAACTTTTGCAGTCACCTGACTAACCTTCTCGTATGCTTCGTGTGCTTGTAATCCAATATGTGTATGAGTAATATAATATATACTACATTATATATGCATAGATGCATATAAATGATGATTATGCCATGGTCCGAAGATTTAGAACAAAGAAGCTTTGTGCCGGTAGAAAAAAAGGAGTAAATTACTGCTCGTAACATAAGACCTTACTCCAAAGCATCCATATATTTCAATTACAATGGCTGTGATACGGTGTGCAGCACAGTGATTAAAATCAAGTTTTTTTTAAGTGTGTTATGATCAGTGTTACATAAAACAGTAATACAAAAACAGTTAAGTGTGGACTTACACTGACTGCCCTGTTTCTAGCGCAAATGATGCGTAACTCGCCTTGGTGAATGACAATGGACAGAGCAGTGGACAGAGCAG